>JAOTRC010000008.1:15852714-15870281 GCA_027497675.1 Cyprinella lutrensis | reverse complement strand
ATATATATATTTTTTTTTTTTAGAAAAAATTTGACAATCAATTTTCAGTTTGCATTAATGACATGCTGTATTTTACTCTTCTTTTTTGTGATAATTATTATTCCTCAGATATAAAAAGAGAGACTAATGACTCTGTGGTAAGTATCATGGCAAAGAACTGTGAGGTTGATCCATGAGCTAATTTTTATTAATTTATTTTTTTTATTCTATAAGCTTGACTGTCCAATATGTGTACAGTTTTACTCACATTAGATAAAAGCAAAGAGCAAAATATCAATTTAGAATATTGTTTCTTGTCTAAAGGTCAAAAATATGAATAAATATAATGGAACCAAGGATAAAATCAACATCTCCATTCATCATACTGCCAGCGCCAATGTAAGTGAACCATATGATTCATCTTCAATAAGCGATTCATATCTGCATACCGTGTATGTACATTACAATTGTTACACGGCTATTCACCAACACTGCAATGTAGGCCTACAAAATCAGGCTATGAACACTGCAATGATTAAAGAGGACCAAAATCTGTCTAAAATTATTATATTATACAATTATGTTTTTTAGGGGAGGCTCCTTTAAGGCTGGTCAGTATTGGCCACTATTAAGATTGGACGTTGTGAACTTTTTAAACTATAAAAATTGCAGGATGTTTTTTGGTACAAAGACCTCTCTTATATGTCAAAATATCAAGGCAAATTGGATTTCTCATGTCAAGAGAAACCTGAAGTGTCTTATGTGTGAAACTATTTTCATACGCCACTGATTCAGGATGCTGGCCAAATTTAAAAGATGTGCTCAATTCAAATTTGAATAAGTCACATTTGAAATAGCACTGACGTCTTGGGCTTTTTCTGAGAAATTATTAACATGAAGGCAGCACTATTTCATGATAACCCCTTTTAACTGAATAAGTTTATTACAAAATAACAGTAACTTATTTTAGCCACAATAATTCCAGGTTTTCACGAGGTCACAACAAAACACAGAGCAGAAGAGGTTTTCTGTTGTGACCTCGTCGGCATTTTAATCACTTGAATAAATAATTCAATGACTCACTCACTCAAGTGTGGATATCTGCAGGAAGGAGTAATGAGCAAGCCAGAAGGTATCGTTTGACGCTCCGTGCAAAAGGTCTTTACAATTGGTAGGGCTAGGAGTTCATTTCTGTTGTAGCATTGTGTAGGCTATCTTTCAGCACTCCATTTTCCCGATCAGCAGTTATCCCTGTCTTGCACCTTCACCCCCTATCTGCATAACGATTTAATCAAGGGGGTAATCCATCAGCTGGAAGTTGAAGCCTAGCAGGAACCGCCATTGTAGCAGAACTTCACCTGCTGTTAGCATCCCACTGACTCCCATTTATTTTGGCGTCACTTTGACAGAGAATAACTTTACATCTGAGGCGTCCAAAGACTCCATTTGTCCATTATTTATTTCTAAAGAAACGCAACAATGTATAAAAGGCTCCATTACCTTGTATCTTATACGTTATGGCCCCGTAGAAGCAGTTTTTGTAAAAATAGGCTAAAGATTGTGTCACAACGAATCGACTCTCCATCACACAGTAGAGAAATTACCGTATCGGGAAGAGAAGCTCGCAGGCATTCAGGGGGTCGTGGCATAAAGTCTGATAAAGTCAAGGGAGAAGCCCATAGAAAGCCCATATGACACAACATATTTTAAAATATTTGCAGCACATATTTCAAACATTTGCAGCATTAGCATAATAATCAGCCTACTTTTCAAAGTATTTGAAAAAAAGAGATTTTGTACTTTAGTTCACCATGTTTCCACTGATGTTTAGGAGCGGAAAGACGTGATTTATACGGAGATAGCCACATTCAGTAAAAACCAAGACAAAAATAACAAGGTGGGTAAACACTTATTTTTACTTCCACCATCTTCTCTTAAAACTGAAAATATCTGTGATGTTCATTCAGGTTCATGGAGATGATAAAGTGACTTACGCTTCCATCAGAGGAGCAACAGCTGGACTTCAGGATAACTGCAGTCAACTTTAGGCCCCTGTGAACAAGAACCGCCACAAAAACTGAATTTAATATACAAAATACTTCATGATGTCATGAGGATAGGAATGCCTATAATTGATTTTGTTAACATGTTGATATGGTAAATACTGTACCCTTTCAGTTGGTCACGTTCAACGCCACGTCAGAGTGATCCGACTGTATGGGTTCCTATACTGCACCTAAACCTACCCATTACACGGGCTTAAACAAAGCGTAAGAATTCATACGAGTGTGGTCGTAGGCATTCGCCACATTTAAAACGTCCTTGTACAGATTTGTAGGAAATGGTCGTGAGATAGCGTTTGTCTTTCACATATGTTAACAAACTCAAGTAATCATATTTGCACGACTTTATGTTTTTTTTTAATATCAGAGTAACTGTGTTTGTTGATCAAGACAACAGGTTTAAATAATAAATCATTCCAAATCTTCCATTTTCTCTTATTTGTTTTCCACCATCATTATAGTCATAGGCTACAACATCCTAAAGCGTTACTAATGCAGAGATGATCGATGACTAATGAGAAGTGCTCTACTCAGCAGAGCTAAAGAGGAAGTGTGGTGTGAAATTCCGTACTGTCAGCCGAACATATTCACGGTGATTGCGTACTATGTAGGGTACAAAGGCACACCCTAAGAATTTTTTTACTACTTCCATAGTGTATGATTGCATAAAAATAATTTGTATGACTTTACTGAACAGTGATGAAGCAACAGATTCAGTGTGAAAATAAATCATAAAAGATTTAAAAATCTTACAAATGTAAGTGGTGGCAAGGTCACCTTTTACCACACACATTTATTATCATGTTAATTACTGCGCCTTTAGAACCAACGCCTTTTACCCCAAATGCTATGTTTTTACTATTCTTCTGTTATTGAAAAATGGCAGTTGATTTAATTACCTTGAAGAAAACTGAAAACATTAACAAGACCTTTGCCTCAAAATATATTCAATAATAATATAGATTCTCATTTGCTACATGTATCTACAATAAAAACACTCAAGTAAATATTAAATCCCAAAAAGGTAAACTCATGCTTACTCATACAACATTTTATTTATAATTGTACTCTTAGAAACCAAACATTCTTGGAAAATGTCCTCAGAAATTAGCATTTTTAAGCATTTGGACACAGCCTGAGCATGCGAGAGGAAGACTGAAATGCGGTTGCTATAAAAGTGCAAAATTGCTAAAAGTGCTGAGGTGAATTTTTGAGGCATCCATTGGTTTAAAGGAAATATGAAGTTCCTTTAAACATCAATTACAAAAGTGTCAGATTCAATTCAGACAAGTGAAACATTTGTCAGAATTTTAAAAATTATTGGATGTAGAGAAGCTTTAAATTCTGTTCTGCACGAAAAGTTGAAAGAACTGTAGATGAAGTGGTGGTTCAGTTAAGAAAAGTTTTTTTCCCTCTCTTGTCATGACAAGGTTTTAAAAGGATCATGAGTGCGTGCAGTGTTTGGTGTACAGATTGCTGGGTTTCTGTGACTCAACAACGAGATGTCTCCACATATGGACATAACTAAATATGAGAGCTAAACATAGAAGAAGTCATAACTAAACATTTTTTCATTATAATCAGATAACAAAAGAAGAATAAACAATTAAGGTGACATTGGGATCTTGATATGCCATTGTTCTTAAAGGCAGCATTCATAAACGATCTGCATAAGTATATTTACATTTAGTAATCGTGAAGGATTGGTTTGCAGTGATCGACCTGTAGGATGCTTACATCCATGACCTGCATGCATTCTCCATTGATAAAGCATGCCTGGAATTCGGGCCGGCCTTCTCTCATGTGTTCCTGGCCTGGATATTATGTGCCCAAGGTTCCTACCACTCCCTTTCGGGACCAGGTGGTGAACCTGCAAGCGCTGTGTGTGTGTGTGTGTGTGTGTGTGTGTGTGTGTGTGTATATATATATATATATATTCTATTTAGTCTGAATTGCATAGTGGCATAAGCCACTCAAGCAGGTGATAATGCTTAGTTAGTTGGGTATGTGTCCTGTGGCACAAGTAATGTTATTACAACCGGTGTTGACTGTGTGCCGTTTAAAGCACTTGACAAATGGTTTCCCCAACATACAATAACTTTAGTTTTACTGAAGACATTCCAAGACAAATGTTGTTGCTTATATTTTTCTGTCTCTTTTTCTCATATAAGCTAACAAGTCAAGTATAAATAAGATTCACAGAGCTATTCTGATTCATTTGAAATGTGGTCAGTTAACTGCCGGCTGTTTGTGACTCAACAAATTTTTTCATGAGCTCACAACTATTTTTAGCCATGTGAAAACCAAACATCACAACACAAGATGACATTTTTGGTCTTTGGAGAACTTTAATTCAAATTGCGACAAAAGAACAATTTTGTCTGTTTTTATAAACTTGTTGACCAACAAAAGCAAATTTACACAGTAGCATACAATGACAATCACAAATCCATGAGTTAAAGAAAAAAAGAAAAGAACTTCATTATCAAAACTACATATATAAAAGAAGAGCAAAAGATTGACTAAGCAAAACATTAGAGATTGACATATGTATGTAAAAAAGAAATGACTGTTTGTAGTAAGGGTTGCATAAACCATTGTGATAGATACCATGGGCCCATTTAGGGTTTAAGGTGGAACTCTGTGAAGCAGGACAGTTGAAAGCATGAGTAGTACGTACACTTTTTTTATTACTTCAGTAAGTTCCTGAACCATTTCATCTTTGTTTAGTGTCTGCTTAGTTCTTATGAGTAGCACAGACCTTACTGGACAAATACAACTTCCAGGAGCTCCAAGTACGTGTTCACTGGCACGTCTACAATAGGAGGCACCTTTAGTTCATGTGTGTGAGTGTGAGCGTGTTACAGCAGTCGTCCTCTGCATTCTGTAGATCCACAGCAGCACAGAAGCTCCTTGCCCTCTACACTGCCAACTTCATAATTGTAATCCCATGTCAGCTCAGTCCCTGCTCGGATTCGCCTGAAGAAACACACAGGTTAATAAAAAAGATAATTATACTTACATGCGGCCAAATAATCGGTTAATATTTCAACTAATAGCTTAAGTAGAATGAAAAACCTTCATGTAAACACCTAATCAGAAAGAAAAATAGAATGTCTTGCACCAATCTTTTATGCTGTACATCTTAAAATTAAGAAACTACTCAATTAAAACTAATGAATCCAACTACTTTTAAAATTGATTTAGAATAGTAACATCAACAGTTGTTGATGACAAAAAAATTGCACATATACAGTATGTACGAGACATTAAAGCAAGAAAAAAATGTGTTATATCTGATAACACAAATGGCCTGTTTTAAAATTCTGTATTACCTCAATTCACATTTTGCATTAAAAATGATTAATTTTAGGCATCACAACACTATAATGTACAGTATGAAAAATAGATATTCATTGAGATGTGCATTTAAATTATTAGTGTTTTTAAAGAGTAACTTTAAGTAAGCGTTAGATGGCGACAAGTCAACAGTAATATAAATGTGAAAATAAACAAAATGAGCTGTACAATTAAAAATCCAATATCGGCCTATATCGATAAAAACAAACTTCAGCTGATAACATATACAATAAATTATTCCTAATTTGAATGCACAAAAAAACACAGTGATGTCATGCTCACTTGCTAGCAAAGAAGGCCACCCAGGGGAAGCGTAGATCATGAGTGTCGACAAACACGTTCTGGACGAACAGATTAGGGCTGCAGCTATGCTGTGGGACAAAGACAGCAGAAGAGAGGATATATACACAGCAGCTGCATACTATCATCGAATTTAAAATCAAGTAATGCAAATGTCAAATATAGGTCTGTATCTGGAATTGTACTCACATTGAGGTAGCGTCCGAGGTTGCCTTCCAGTTTGGCATCGATGATATAACAGGATTCCTCCCCGTCAAAGAACAGGCGGGTGTTTCTATGGCCACCTTCACCCCCGCCACCTCCCAGTCCATGAGACGGGCCTGACCCACGAGATGGGCCTGACCCCCCTCCTCCTGCACCCCCTCCCCCCGTTTTCACCATCATACCGTGGGACTTCAAAGCAATGCCACGTGTGGACTTCACCGCCACCTGCCTCTTCACCACAGCTGAGAGACAGAGAGATCGAACAATGCTCTATATAATGGCTTGTTACAGGGACTTAATGAATGTAAGACTATCTGACCTTCTAATTGAGCTAATTCAGGTTTCACAGCACACCTGCACAACAAGATGAGCATCTAATCTCATAATAAAGATGTTTCTGCTCATCCACCACTAGAACATGCAGATTCAGTCAGCTAACTGAAGGTTGGCAATGGTTACACTGATATAAGGAAGTCCATGCATGAGAACAAGCAATTTGTTCCATCTCACCCTGAGTCTTTTTCTCTCTCTCCTTGTTGTCATCTGATCCTGAGCTGATAGTTTGCACATCATCACTGTCAGAGAGGGTCATCACATCCTAAACAAAAGACAGATAGAGATTGTAGTAAGAGTGGGGGATGGAGGGAGAGGGAGAAAGAGAGCATCAGAGTGAAACAAACAGGAACAAAGAGACAGAAACGAGACATTTCATTTCAAGTAAAATTGGACACGGGCTGCATGAAAAACTGCACCCACCTTCTTCTCCGTCTTAACCGCTCCCTCCACCTTGACACTCGGATTAGCAGAAGTGGAGGATTGATTGGTGAGCCAAGATGCAACTTTACTCTTCCCGGTCTCCTCTGGCATGGGAGGGGGCTTCCTCTCCTCGCCTGCAGAAACACTCAGCCCATCCTTACTGTCCTGACTCTCTACAGCAAAGACAGAGAATGGTGGAAAAGTGAAATAAACAATAAAACCAACATATTTGTATAATATATTAATAGAAAAATATAATATGATGAATGTGTCCAACAATTGATAATAATAATAATTATTATTATTAACTGTTTGATCTTTTCCACATTTTTCCATCTTTGTGGGTTAGGACACTTATACTACAGCCTCACGTGCAGCCACGTCTCTTTAGGCAACCGCGTGAACTAGTGTTTAGAACACACACCTTCTACCCAAGTCTGCCCTCTAGTGACCTGTCTTCTGTCTCAGTCTGAGGAGAGGACAGATCTAATAAAAAAACTTGCGCATCCTCACCTTCCTTCATTCCCTTGGCCTGTCTGCGGGTGGTGTAGCTCCTCCACACTGAGCTAGTGGTGTAATATGTGTCTTTCACAAATGTGTCATCTGAGCTGTCGCTTTCATCATTAGAGTCTTCATCTTTGTCATCGTCGCTGTCTTCAGATGAATCGTCTTGGCCTAGCAAGTGGGTGAAAAACAAGAGCATTATATACATATTGTAACACCTGCTCGATCTACATTATAACAAACTTAAACAAAACAAATAAATACAAAAATATAATAATAAAAAGGTATGATACTACCGTGCTATGAGTAGAAGTTAACTAAATGAAACCAAATTTCATTTATATATACAGTATATAAAAAGCAATAATTTAATGCAAAAAAACAAACAAACAAAAAACATGTGTTTTGATTGATCATGGTCATAGATATTGTGATGAACTACACCTGCATGGAGACCTGCGTGAACTTGACACACTTAGAGGCTAGTTTGTAAATGCGTTTAGTGTAAAGGTGTCTCAGAACACTGAAGTTATAGCAATGAAGACTATCCGTCCATATGGCTAAATACTTTTAGGTGCAAATACTTTGTTTGAGCTTCACCTTTACCATAGCAGGATTCACAATTTTGACACCAATTTTGAGTCGGACTTGGTTGGTGTCGTTACTTTTCCCCCAATAACACAGATATAAGTAGTAGTGGAATAGTAGAACAAGTACAACAGTCAGATGTGTGCATAGGTCTCTCACTTTTGCCGGTAGTGCTGCTGTTACGCTCCTCCATCTTGGTAGTGGATTTACCGTGTTGGGAGGAAGCAGGTAGTTTAACCCTGCTCATGTCCACCCCGCTGCCCTCGCTGTCGGAGCAATGAGCCTCACTCTCGTAACCTTCTTTAAAGTTCTCCACACTCTCAATGTGATCTAGATTGGCAAAATATTCATCGCCCATTTCCAAACCTTCTTTATCGGCAAAGTCGTCAGTCAGGATTTTACCTGAAAGAGTAAGAAACAAATATTAATGTAAAACAGTAAGAGGGAAAAGCTTAGGCAAGACTAAACACTGGAGTGATGTACTCTTAATTAAACTGAAGTCGAAGTGTGTTACCTGCATAGATACAAACAAAGGAGCCCTTGGCAATGTCATCAAGGCAGCGAATGCCCCAGCCCTTATTCTGGGTCTTAAAGAGCTGCAGTCGGACCTGCAAACCGTGCTGAACTAGGCGGTTAGTACACATCTGGGCATTACAGCGACACCGCTTATTGCATTCATAGATTCTGAGAATGTAAACAGAGAAAGATAAAGGAAAAGAGAGGTGTAACAATTAAAAGGAGCTAGAAGCCAGTAAGGTGAAATCAACATGAGGGTTGGTTATGAATCACTGACCCTGTGGGGAGACATTCTTCCAGTCTCTTGTGATGATATCCAGCATTGGGGTTGATCTGTCCACCCGGAGTACATCCTGTGGCCTGTAGAGTCAGTTGGTGACACGAACACTTGGATCTACAAACAAGCAAAGGTACAGAACAAAATCAGGTCTTAGAAATGTACTCTTTGTATTCGTTTAAGAAAAAGTTTACGTTTTAAGACTGTAAAAATGTAATGTGGTGTAACCATCAAGTAAAACACAAACAAACCATTCATTATGTAAAAGTTCACCCCTTGACACTTTAGAGCCTGAACTAATATTGTCCTGTGATAAAAAGTTCAAATTATCTGATGTTTTGTATACTTATTGACCTTGACAGACATTAAACATTATGACAAACTATTGTACAGAGGTTTTGATCTTAACCATTTTTTACTTCTTTTGTTGAAAGTTAATCAATTATACTAACTTGTCTCTGCAGCCATCAGTGCAGTCACAGCCCACCAGGAAGTCTGAGCTGGTGTTAATAAAGACTCCATCTGCTGGGATTCTCTCTTTACTGTAGGCCACACTGGGTGCAGATGTGCTGTCGATCTCATTCACACAGGATAAGGGAATGTCTTCACGGCCACCTGTGATGTCCCGGATGAAGTAGAACGGCCTCTGCGGTTGGAATCGGCGGTCAACCAACACATAGGGATCCAGACAGAACATCTCCAAGAAGATGAAGTCACAGTGTGTCTGGAAGAGGTAGCGCTGGATCTCTGCCATATTCCTCAGACTCAAGCCACAGGGGGACTTGTAGATGACGTGGAACGACATCTGAGCAAGAGAGGAAGATGGTTAGTAAAAATAAGTATTGCTCATCACGCTCTTAGATATTTGCAACAACCATGAAAAAAAAACACTTTTCAGTTTACCAGTAGTCTGTCGTATAGTGATGCAAAAACCATAATTTACACAGATGTTGGTCAACATGGTGAATACGCATGAGCACCTTAAACCTGATATGAAATCTATGTGGGGGAATATTTTGTCTTTGCTCGTGCCGATTTCTGTTGAAATGACTGGATTTCGAACACAAAATAAAACCGATAAGACATACAAACTAGTGCTGCCGCGGTTAGTTGACGGCAAATGCTCCCTGCTGGTTAATATGCTATCCTTTTCCTACCCCCTGCTTTGATATGAAAAATTGTGGTGGCAGGTGACAGTGCTTTCACACTGGGCACAACAAAATGACAAGCAATGTTTATTTTTAAATATATTAGTCATTTAGATTAGTCGACTAATTGAAAAATTAGTCGAAAGGGTAGTCGTTGGAAAATTAAAATAGTGGGAGCACTAATACAAACCTTGCGGTTAAGTCGTCTACGGCCTGTCATGCGCCGGAATTCATAGAGCAGTGGGGTAAGAAGCGGGTTGCGTCCTCGGTGCAAGTTGTGATGAGTGGGCCGGATGCGCTTTAGACAGTCTGGACTGCAGTTGTGTGTAAGGTAGAAGAGTCGGTCATTTGGGGCCTGATACGACGGCTCCTGAGGAATACGCTCACTTGTGTAGGTCGACACGGTTGTCTGCAAATTATGAGTTGTTTGTGTGATTGGCGTTAACGTATGCACAGGTCCAGACTGCAGAAGAAAGAGCCTGCAAGTAAGAAAACAAGATGTTGGTACATAGTGGTTGCATACTTATATTATAATTACTCAATGTATTTCTGAATAACTCTGAATTTGATTTGAGTGATTGGATTACAAAAACTTTGGACCGTATTTTACACCTGATCAGGCCACTGTAGACAATAATATCAGTATTTGTATACGGTATAATATCAGTATACGGATGTGTTGACAAAGAGTCAAAAAAGAAAATGTGGCATAGACAGTGTTGAAGTACCCAGTGTCTGGGTTATCACGCTAACCTGGAGGTATTGTGTTGCTGAACAGTGCCAATTAGTGCTTTGGGCTGGAGGTCAGTAGTCACGGCCTGACGAGGCTGCATTGCAACTGGAGCAGTGCTCTTCTTAGCCATTTGACTCTTTAAACTGGGACTCCTGAAATGGAAGAGAAACAAATAAACATGGTTTAACACTTGGCAGTATTATGAAAGAATAGAAGCTCCTGAAGCACTTACTCTGTGCGGGAAGGCTGTGGGGGTCCGGCCGGCAGTGGCCGAGGTGGTGGGAGCTGCGGGGCTATAGGCCGACTGGAACCAGAAGTACTGTTGTCGCTAGTATACTGCACTACAGGACCCTTTGTCCTTAATGCTCCTAAAATACATAGTTTTTAGTAAGAGGTGAACTGGAAAATGAGTGCAGAGTAGGAACAGACCAGTAAATACTTAAGATGTAATAAGAACTGTTTAAGAATAAAATTAACAAGATAAAAATGGAAGCATAAATAGAAACACTAAAGGCCTGTTCACACCAAGGATGATAACTACACTGAACAAAATTATAAACGCAACACTTTTTTGCCCCCATTTTTCATTAGCTGATTTAATGAAAAATTTAATACTTTTTCTATGTACACAAAAGGCCTAGGGTGACACGGTTACATCCACAGATCGGGCAGGTCAAGTAATAAAAATAACATTCTGATTAATTTTAGGAAATATATATTCGTCGTTATATATAATAAACGAAAATATAAACTACATTCTCTAAAATGTGAGCATGTCTAAAAAAAATTTCCCGCCAGGCACTACACTAACACAAGATTTAGACGGATTTGTAAACAATATTTGAGAGAAATAGGCCTTAAAAGTCTAAGATCTTTGAGTTCAGCTCATGAAAAAAGGGGGCAAACACAAATTTTTGCATTTATAATTTTGTTCAGTGAATAATGAAAAATATATAGACCTAGTTTAATAAATCATTCTAAATTTAGTCCTTACCACAACTATGTTAATGGCACAATAACTTTGTTGGAATCACTTTCAATGAAATGAATTATTTTTTTCCAACTGATGGATGATAAAAAAATAATTGAGAGAAAATCAGAATCCATTCTGCTTTTAAGCGTTTGAGGATTTAAATTGGCAGGCAACATCACAGCCTGCCACTTTTCAACAGAACATTATGATCCTATGTTATGGTCACTAATATAGTTATCATTCTTGTTGTGATAGGGCCTTAAGACTCCCTTAAAATGTAAAAGAGGAACACATGTGGACAAAAAGAAAGCAATCAATCACCCATATTAGGCCGCTGTCTTTGTTGACCAGCCATTTTCTTCTCTTGACTGTTAGCGGTGTTCATTTTCAGATTAAACATGGGTTCTAGTCGTGTAGATCCACGATAAATCCACTCGCTCCGCTTATCATCCTGCAACATTGAAAACAATCATTTAACATACAGCAACTTTTCACATAATTGAACATGAAGGAGATTCAAGAGATCTAGCAACAAATGGTTGTTGTTTTTTTTTTTTTTTTACTATAACTATTTATCTTTAACTGCAACACACTAGCTGTACGTGGTGCCAAACTGACCAGGAAAAGCATTTTGACAAGGCTGCCATCCACTTCTTCCACACGGCTTTTCCACCATGTCCCCTCCCATTCCGTCTTAATAATTTGCCCTGGCTTCAGCAACACCATGGGCCTGTTGGGATATGATGTGATATACTCCTCAATGAAATCTTTGCATGATGCATCCTCAATATCCTCCCACGTCTTTTTCACTAAATCCAGGTCAAGAGAGAGAGAGAGAGAAATAGAGAATGATTCATTATAACAAATTATTTCATGCAATTATTCTTCTTCATTATTTTTATTTTACAAATAGATACAATAAATAACAAGTGCTTGAAAAAGTACTTGGAAAAAAAAGAAAACTGTTGCTTACAAGGTCTACAGATTGGATAGAGCTCAGGAAGGCCCACATATGAGGCATAACCATCATCAAAAAAGATCAGGAACCTGCAACAACATTCAGTCAGCAAATTAGGTTTACCACGTACAATGTCTTGTATCCAACAATCCAAAAATCTTCTGTTCATCTTACCTCATACGGTTCTTACTGTTGGGCATCTCAGCGACAACGCCTGCATAGAGCCAGACTTGATTGCCATCCTTGTACCTGGCAACAACACGGGCACCAACAAACAGTCTTTCCAGTGTTGGGTGGTAGTCAAATGCCACATGGTTACCAGAGAGAAGACTCTTGCCTTTATTTTCAAACTTCACCTTGTACTTAAAATTGTTTCCTGTGAACAATTGATATCAAAAGAATGGATTAGAGATTCAATGTTAGCCTACTGGAAACACACAGCATTTGTGAAATGTACAGTACTACTCAATTATTTAATAAACCGCATACACTTACCCACTTGTTTGATGGCAACAAGTGTTCCCCGATGCCACGTCTTGGTTCGTTTTTTACCCAAAAGTGTCATATCGAGCTTGATGTTATCCTGTTTAATATTAGGGTTCGGTTGAGTGGGCGCATTCCTTGGGCCTGAAGACATAAACACCGCTGGAACAGCCAGAGCACCATGGGTTTGTGTGGAGGGGGCTTTAGCAGAAGTGGTTATACCCGATGAGGCTGTTCTGTTGACCGTCTGGGCCAGGTTCTGCACCTGCTGAGATGTTCTTTGAAGGGCAGCTGAAGCCTCCTTCAACTATAAATATAATCCAGGAAAGTAAACATCAACTAAAGCAAATAACAAATAATAGTTTAGGATTAAGGTGCAGTCACAATTTCAGCAGATTTTGCATGTAAAAAAGTCTGGTATCAATACACTGATTTCACACTGCCGCCATTTTGAAATGGCTCCAGTGAGAAGAAAATCGGAAGTGTCACCTTTAATCATAGGAAAGTCGCGAATGCGATGGCGTATTGTTGTGTTTAATGTAGAAATTAGTTATTCTAAAATGTACATACTATATACAGTGAAATTCATTTATAAATTCAGAACAAAAGAAGCAGGAACAAACAGCTCAGACAGAAGTCACTTTCAAACCAAGCAGCTTTCCATTGGTCAATGTGGCGAATTTGCATGACCAAATTGAATCCTATGCAAAATCTTATGTGAATTTTCACCCATTAAAATTCACTGAAAATTATAAATGTGATAGCACCTTTAGAGCGGTTTGTCAAATCTGTCTTACCGCTGGGTCCTTGGCTGGAGTTACAACCTTCTTGGGAGGAACCACTGTAGAGCAAAACACACTCATTAGAGTACAGTAGAATTTTTGTATCTATTAAATAAAAAAATAAAAACATCTAACTTACCACAACCCACAGCAATGACATCATCATCATCGTCGTCGTCAATCTCAATGACCTCAGAAGTATTTGCCCCACCTACACCCTCATCCTCCGAACTGCTCTCACGATACACAAGACCCATCTTACTGTACACTTCCTTCACCAGAGCTTCACACTCAACCACAGACCTGTAAAAACAAAGATTTAAGCACTGGATTACACTCAAACAGAGACCCACAGCAATTGATGGGAGTGGGAACACCTGCGTATAGTGTATCATTTGCTGAAGTTGTTTACCACATGATATTTCTGCCAACGTTACTGGGAAGAATTTGTATATATTAATAATATCTAAATGTGAATTTGTGTTGAATAATTTGTGTTGAAGTACTGTATATTTCTCGAGAAACTTTTAAGAAAGAGTTTGGCTGTTTGACTAAAGTCTCATTGAGATTCTTTCTTTTCTTTTTTCCCATAGACCACTGATCCATTCTGGATCCATAGTGGAAGTCAATGGTGCCAAACAACTATTCGGTTTCCAATCGTTCTTCAAAAATATCTTCCTTTGTGTTCAGCAGAAGAAAGAAACTCATACAGGTTTGCAACAACTTGAGGGTGAGTAAAGGATGACAGAATTCTCATTTTTGGGTGGAGTCTCCTTTAAAGCTGGGACTTTAATTGCAGGCACTGGTTCTGGATGATTATTTGGGACAGTTTGTCATCAGTTCTGTCTTACGAATGCTATTTTCCATTCCATATTTGGAAGATGTCTAAACCAGGCGTTTCGCAAAATTTATAAAAAACAGTTTAGCTGTTTGTACTTACTCTGAGGCGTTAGAGCAAAGAGTGTCCATTTCAGAGACCTCCTTCTCCCTCTTCTCAACCCATTCCTGCAGCTGCTCCAGCTGATTTTTCCTCTGCCGCACGGCTTCACTGCCATCCACCTGCTCCTCGATCCACCTGCGCAGCTCGTCCAAAGACACCCCTAACTCCTCCTCCAACTCAGGATCCAACTCCATCTCTGAGCTCAAACTGGCATCCACCTCCATATCCTTGAAAGAAAAGGAAACAGGCAAAAAAATGTTGTAAAAGACTATCGCAGCATAAATCATGAAGCAAAATAAAAACTCTGTCATCATTTAATCACCCTCGTGTCATTCAAAAAACACGTAACTTTTATTTATCTTCAGAAATAAAATTATAAAATTTTTTAAATAAAATTTTTCCATTCATTGACAGTCAATGGATTAGTTTTGCAATCTCTTTTTAAGGAATTTTTGAAGCAACAAAATAGTAGTTGCGTAGACAGAAATCTCTCAGATATTAATTTGTGTTTTGAAGATGAATGAATGTCTTACGGGTTTGGAACAACATGAGGGTGAGTAAATAATGAGAATTTATTTTTCATTTCTGGATGACTTAACCATTTAACTATGGAAAGAATTTCGGTACATTTCTCCTCAACAACATTTCAACAGTCATGTTTTACAACAGTCAAGTTGCATCTGTCAATATTATTTAAAGGGTCGGAGATAATATGAACTTATAAACGATGATGAACAGGTATTTTTTTTCTTAAGAAACGTTAACAAAAATTAATAAATACTGTAAGAAATTTCTCGTTGATAGCCATTGCATTAACTAATAAGACCTTATCGTAAAGTGCTGCCAACAATTCTATAGTTCACAAATTTTAAGGCTGAATTCAGACGTAAAGCCAGACATCATTATATCTAACGTTACTCTGACCCACTTCAGCCCCTTGTATTAAAGTATACAGATGTTTTTTAAGGACAGGTAAAGGTCCTTTTAAGAAGCATTTCAGTGTCACCTTTTCAGAATAAATTTGGCACCAGTCTTCTACTTTCCCATGGCTGTAAAGAATTAACTTACCGTTATAGTTTAGAACTGCAGCAAATATATTTTCGCATGAAATGTCTGTAAACATGTGAATTAACATACCCTAATGAGAATAAAAACACAACGTGTCAGGACATGTAGATATCGTGGCTCAGAACTAAATATCAACTGATCTTCATTCAAAAGGAGAAAAGGCAGAAATGTACTTAAACCACAACAATTCCTGCAAGTCAAGACCACTAAACGGCGCGCAACACAATACTCAGAAGAAGGCTAAGCAGACCATTTCTGATAAAAAGCACAAACAAATCCTTAGTATCTTGGCTTTTTCAAATCACCAGCATGTGAACATTTACAAAACGATCAGTAAAAGTGAAATATCAGAGTCAAGTTAGATTCATTGAATTGTGGTGATGCTAACTGAGTTAGCTTACCTCCCCTAACGTGCCTTTGCTTCCAGTGCTTTTGTGAACTGATCCTTTTCTCGTGTTTTAAATGAACGGCACACAAAGCGTGGTGGGTTTGAAGCGTTTTCCTATACCGCAGACATTTCAGTATTTTTTAATTTTGACATAAATTCCACGATCATCGAGCACAGCACAACAAAAATCCCTACGAATGTGTTTAGCTGATGCTGATCGTGCAAGCTGACCAATCGGCTTTTGCGTGACGAGTGAGTGGCAGTTGAAGTGATCAATTGTATGAGAAGAAAATCCAGAGCACGCCCCCTACAATGGAAACACGCTGTGAAAAATGTCCGCACTAGTGCGCTACAGGACTACAAAGCATCTCACAACGCGAATAAACTACAATTTGGCACCATAAAAACAGTGCAACATCTGTGAAAATAATTTATTAATAATACTGTCCACACTGAAACAGCATTAATAAATAGTAAACAATGTTTTTTTCCAAACAAAAAGAAGTGGCCGCCAGAGCCCTTACTCTGCATGTGTTATGCTAAAACAACACATTCTTTATTGACTTTTTATGTTTATCAATTCTTTTTGCCATGAGGGTCACATCAAAACTGTAACATTGTTATTTTTTTACTACGCCTACATAATTTATGTTAAAGGTGGACTTCGAACACAACACCTGTATTTTTACAAATCGCAGCTGGGTCCGCGCTACCGAAGCGCCATCTAGTGGGCAGTGGCTGTTAGTAGAGCTTCTCTTTATTATTTCAATTTTTTATTTTATTGAATACAAAATCTGAATACAACAAAATGGCATAAAGCAAATAGTAATAATACAACTATTAAATTAAACAACAGTAGTCATTAATGAAAAAACTACAACAGATTTTAAGAAGTATTTTAATCGTTTCTGAATATTATAAACGGGGAATACATTTACAAATTTAAATTTAATCATTTGTGTATTAAGTATTTTGCCAATAATATTATTATAATTCAGATTAATTTAATCATTGGTTATTTTTTATTTTATTTTTTTTTATTATTGAAACAGTATCTTAATCATTGGTTATGCCATGCATTATTTGCCTCTTTGCTGACAGGAGTTTACAGTCACGGGATGCTGACGTGATAGTGATCAACACAAGTAGGCTATCAAAGCTTGTCTGGTCTTGCTACACACTCAGTCATAAGTATGCACCTTTTCTTCTTAAACTCCGTCATTAGCACACACAAACACAGTTTAATGCCATAGCTGTATAAATCAGCTTTTACTTCCTCTTCCGGAGTGAATATATTTGTTGAACTCTGCAAGTGCATCGTGTGTTATCATGGGCATAAACTCCATTTCGCTACTGTCGTACGCAACAGGTACGTATTAAAAATACTGCGTCATAGTTTCACGACAATGGGTCTTTTTAATTTTTATTCATTTAAATTTTTTTGGGGGGGACATTTTTAAATGAACACAGCATTTTTCATAGACAGCATCTTAACTAACTGAAACGTTCTGCATGTGCTGTCACTGTGTTTTTAGTATTAAAGGTGC
>JAOTRC010000008.1:15769198-15787842 GCA_027497675.1 Cyprinella lutrensis | reverse complement strand
TCCACAATTATAGGATTAAGGGCTATAAAGTGAATACGGTTTGAGGGCTCCAACTTTGAATCAGTGTTTCCTTGTGTGTTTTGAATACAACGCACCAGAAACCTGACATCACACAAAACTGAATGAAGATTAAAATTACGAGCATATCAATTTGAAATGGCATGACAGTATGTCATTTATTCCTAAAAAAAAATGCTGATTACTGTTAAATATATTCAGTCTGTCTTTGTCCAGTTGCCAAAGACTGGACAAACACTCACCCTCGAACAAGAAGTAGGTAACACAGCGGCCGTGGGGTTACTGGATGTTTGGACGTCCAATCGCAGCGGACCTTACTGGTGTGAAACTTCCTGTTGCAAAAGACAGTGGGTCTCTCTGGGGGCACTGTGAAAATAACACAAGAATGTCAATTTCTTCTGTGTATCTGTAAATGACTTATCAATATTCCAGCAAAAGAAGGTCCTCACCCCCTACACTGATTTTGATCGTGGAAACGAGTCTCTCTCCTCTGTAGCAGCTGTAATTCCCAACATCTGCCAAGCCGAGATTTGGACGTCTTAAAATCCCTCCCCTTTCCACCCCAACATGTACTTGTCGTCCGTTGAGAGTCCAGCGTGTTCTCTTTTTGATTCCTCGTGTCACCCTGGACCCTTCCTCTTCATAATCATAGTCCTCATAATCATCTTGATCAGGATCTGTCCCCATGGCCTCTTCTTCATGACCAGAAGTTTGACTGACAGCACGCAAAACACGCCTAGAAGTGCTTTGCTCCTTTCTTATGGTTACAGGGGGTTTAACAGTGACCGTTGTGCCCACTTTAGTTTTGGTATATATACCAGAATCAGTCTTTGGGTATGTTCCAATAGAATCTCCCTTCAGACTGGTTATTTGTGTAGCATTAGCATGAACTCTATGGGACGTCAAGTTGACAGTGAAGTCTTCTCTCTGCTTGTTTCTATATTTTTTATTCATGACACTGGTTGAAGCCAACGGCACATCGTCCACAGTGACATCGCCTCTGCAGCCAAGCACAACATTGCTTCCTAACTTCAAGACCAAAACTCCAGGAAGGGGCTCTGAAGAAGAAGAAGAAGACAGCAGTTAGATCATTAATCACACATAATCTTGCACAGAATATACTGTGCACTGCTGGGCTTTGTCACGTGTACTGTTGTCTAGTCTGAGTACATAATATTCATGCATGGGTACAGTACAATTGTACCCACAGTTCATTGCGTTTCTAAATATGGAATAAAATTATGCAACAAAGAGGTACTTTTGCTTTCACTTCCTTTTATTGAAATCCCTCAGATTCTTCTTCACAATCATGATGCCAAGGCAATACAACACCAGAATGCTCATAAAAGGACTAAAGATGACATCTATATAATAGAAAGACAATAAAATGCACATTTTTTTATCTCCAGGTTCATGACACTTTTTTGATTTTATTTGACTTGTGAATGACAAGAGTTCCTTTAACCATGGGCTCTTGGGACTGTAGAAAATAAACTCTCACTTGTTTATTTAATTTGTCCAACAATGTCCAATAGTGGACATACAAGAATCAAAGAGGGATTCTGTCTTTAGTTCCATTAATTTTATGGTCATTTCTACCACATTTTAAAATATACATTGGGTTTAAGAACATTTTGTTAGAGATTATGTGATCATACTTGTAATGATGCACAATAATAATAATAATAATAAAAAATAAAAATCAGGTAACATTTAGGGTCCAATTCTCACTATTTCCTAGTTGCTTATCAATATGCATATTAATAGAATATTGGCTATTTATTAGTATTTATAATAAGGTACATATTAATGCCTTATTCTGCATGACCATATTCTACATCCCCAATCATATTGCCCAACCTAACAAACTATTAATAATCATTAGGAGTTTATTGAGGCAAAAGTCATATGTGAAATCATAAGTGAAATTTATAATAATTTATGCCTTTTTTCTCGCACATCACGTCTACTTCACTTCACTGACACTGCGGTCTATTTAGCAAACAAGTTCACTCTAGCTTTTTTTAGGGGTTAAACCATGGTTGTGGTGGAAATTATATCTAACAAAGCAAATACTCACCTTTTTGAAGAAGTGAAGAAATTATACCTGCACAATTTCTTAAGAATATTTAATCATTGTCAAGGTATGAAAAAGACAACTTGTTTAGCCAAAACGTTGGTAATGATAACTGAGTGTGCAGTTATAATTTCTTTTCATGTGGGGGAAATGATGCCAAGGGTCATAATTTTTGGACAATATAAATGTAGATCTAAGTAATTCTAATGTCAATATGAATAATTTATAAATAATGCAAAATAGACGCATAACATTTTCTCAAAATTAAATTAAATGTGGTACGGTGAGGCCAAACTCATTTTATTTTTAATGATGGTTTTTAAAATGTTACTTTTTTTGGATGAAGGCAAAGTTAAAAGTTTGGAAGACGGTTTGAATGTGAATTTCATATACATAAATAAATAAATAAATAAATAAATAAATAAATAAATAAATAAGTAAATAAATAAATAAATAAATAAATAAATAAATAAATAAATAAATAAATACATACATACATACATACATACATACATACATACATACATACATAAATAAAGTGAATCTAACAATTTTTATTAAATAATGTAGCCTAATATACAAACTCTGCCATAAAACAAACAAACAAAAATAAATTCTTGCTTTAGCTATGTTCTCAAGTGGGCTTATTTGGTTATTTTATTTACAGCTCACAACAAACTATAACTAAGTCCAGTACTGAAATGGGATTAATATTTAGACTTTTAAAACGATCGAGGAATGTGTATTATTAATGTATATTAATAGGCTTTTAGCTTCTTTACCACAAGCGCTCATCATTAACCACTGAGTCAGAGGTGAATCACAACCTAACAAGTCCATAAAGGAGTAAATTGATGTTTTTAATGTTAAAACAGACTGCAATACAAGTAAAGTATAACTGATTTCAGTTACTCAAAATTCTCGATTGTATTTTGAAATGAAATAAATTAGCCTACCTTGTCGAGGACACAGCTCATCATCTTGTGCAGACTGAACTTTAATCGCAGCTGATAAACCGAAGAGATACGCGAGTGTCAATCGAGTCCACATTATTTTTCACTACCAAAAAATAAAAATAAAAAATAAAATAAAAAAAGAATCAGCCACCAAAATATGCAACATGAGTATAACGGGTCATAATGTCAACCCGTTCAAGTTATAAGAGATATTTAGCCTACATTCTCACATCAAAAAATTTAGAGAGCATAAAAAAAAACTTATACGGGCGTTTGATTCATCTAAAACTCTTACGTTGTTATTTGAAACATTGTAGCCTACAGATCTAGGACAATTCGTTTGACAAAAAATACTTTCAGTTGCTTCAAGATAAGATTAGGCTAAGATCCGGATCTCTTTTGTTTGTGAGTGAAGCAGAAGACTGCTGCCCCTTCCTCTCCTCCCGCACATTAGACTCTGTTACTAACAAATCCGCTCTTGCGAAACTGCGAACCACAAAGACAAACAAGTTCCTATTTGACAAGGCAAAGACCGAAAAACGAATTATTTCTGTTTGCGGTCAGGTTTACAGCTACTATACAGAGAAGTAGATGACCCAAGATCTACTATGTCGATGAGGGTCAGGGTCACCAGAATATCATGTCGAAATAGACTACATCTCAGGTGCTGCTGGATACGTTAATTATTAGCAGTTACATTAATGATTCCCTCATTTATCCCCATTTGACAGTCTGGCATCCATAGAACACAAAATGAGAAATTTAAGCTTCAAAAACTTAGGGTTCGCTATTAATTGATGATTCAATAATAATATAAACTCTCTAATTATCTTAATAATAAGATGAACTAGAACCGAATCAGCACAATTCGTGACTGAATCATTCAAACAAGTCTTGTGAACCGTATGAATTGATTCACTTAAACGATTCGACTCAAACGATCAAATCGTTCACAAAACGGGCATCACTATTTCTCTTGTGAGAACAGAGTGTACCACATCAAAATTGTGTACTTTAATGGTGTTGTGTCCCTTTTGAAGTTTTACATCTTCAGGTCACATTCACAATACATTTCAAGACACCTGAAAGTGAAAGTCATAAGAAAGCAAATTATGACAGTTCTATTTTTTATGAACTATTCCATTAGAAATTATTTATCAATTAAACATGGTTAGAACATTTTTTTTACTTGATTAAAATAATTTTATCATAATCTCTTATTTTCACTAGGCTCATTCACAACAGGAGGGTTAGGCCTATCAACTTACTTCACAGGTCACATGGACCTTTCCATTAATTTGGACACTGACACTGAAAGAGACCACTATATTCTGAATTTGGCCTATAACCTATAATTGCAATTATGTGTAGGCCTAAATACTTTTCTGTGTGTATATAAAGAGACTTGCATTTTAAAAAATGAAAACTCACACATTTAGCTTTTAAGGCATATAATTGTTACCCATTTAACAGTATGAGAGCTAGACCTAACTTCTACAGGGAACAGGACAAGTATGGAGCTTATTAACTTTTCAACATCTTCATCAACTTTCTTGGTCTATCTCATCATAAAACACACACACACCATTGCATTTACATTCTTACCTAAATTCAAATACTGATAAAGGCCACATTTAGACCTGAATGGTCAAGGTGGATTCCATTTGGTAACTCTTCAGTGAATAATTTTAATACAACTTAAAAAAAGTCCAGACACATTTGTTATCACAGTCCACTGGATCAATGAACCACCATTGGGTAAATGACTAGACCATCAAAGGTCCAGCAGAGCAGAGTTTGGGGTTGAATCGGACTTCTAGTCAAGTAGTCAGGGTTGGAGCACCAATATGGTGCAAAGACATGGATGAGGAAGAACAGGTCCATCCAGCAGAGTTACGTTCTCACTGAGAACTGTAGCGTTTTTTTCACACAGAACCACACAAAACTTAGTGCTATTTTCAGCAGTGGGGAAAAACAGAAAATTTGCACCCTTTTCTATCAGCACGTGAGAAATTCCCTTACCCAATCTAAAGTAGATTTACTGACATAAAGCTGTTGACTCAGCAAAACAATATGCTGACAAAATTGTCCTAACAGTATGAGACCACAAGAAAGAAGTCACTGTGAGTTTAAAAAAAAAAACAGAAGAAAAGATAAACCACCCTCAATATATAGAGATGAAGACAATACTTGAACTGACTGAGATTTTAAATGAAAAAGAAACAGAACAACTCAATTTGAATACAAAAACCTAAAACCTTTAGTTATCAGTAATAATCATTACTTGAAACTGTAATATGTAATCAGGGCTTGACAAAAACTTGTTTTGCTAACCAGCCACTGTGGCTAGTGCTTTTCCAAAGTTACCAGCCACACAGCGTTTTCACTGACCACAATTTTGACATTGTTACCATGGGGAAAAACTGCTATATAGATATCTTTAATCTTCTCTCATAATTTGGTGGGAGGTATATTAGTAAACTTTCTCAGCTGTTTACGTTTACTTAAAACAACTGACTGTGTTCACGTGAATACTCGCCAAGACTGGCATTTCGACATTAGTTTGTGTGTGTTAGACTGTTTAATCACAATAAAAAGACTAATTTAGTACTGAAAGGCAGCTTTATGTGCGCAGACTTTAGGTGTGAGAAATTATTTTTTTGAGAATTAGTAAGCCCTGTAACAGCAACAATATTCATCTGGAGCAAATGATATGAGTGAGTGAGTTTAGTATCGATATCTATCGAAACATTTATATTTTTAAAAAACACTACAATGCACTTTTTCAGTTTCAGATGCTTTTTAAAAGTCTACAATTGAAAAATGTATAGTTATATAGGCCTATAAAATTCAACCCACCAAAGTGGACAGTGGGAGTGACTGTTAGACGACACTGAAATCCACCATTTGGCGGATTGGCAAGAGTTAATGTCAAGCCCTGTGTGTAATGTATTCACATATTGTGATATGTATTCATATATTTAAGATATTAAGATATTGAAAGAAATGTTAATGCATAAAAGTGGGAGTTTTTTTCCAAAAAAGTCTCCAAATGAAAAAGAATGAATCTAAAAGTGCATTTGAGTGCAACGTAATATGGATTTAGTAAAACAGCTATAGCTGGTAGTCAGGTGTGATGTACCGTAATATTAGCCTTGGCAATGCTATTAAGCGGTTTGTTGTCTGATAACTTGGCTAGAATGAAAAACTCAGTCGTAAACAGCTCAAATAACACCAAATTTGTCCTTCTCACCGACAGGAAATCTGAGAATGGAAACAAAACAGGAAATGTGAGGGGTGAAACTCTTCGTGCTGTCTGTATACACAGTTTGTCTACTAAATCTGCATCCATTTCCATGTGTGTTTTAAGCATGTTTACTCCTAAACTGTCTGGGGCGCTGTCTTCTCTGGTCATGTCCTTAGACAGAAACATGAGCATTCACATGAGGGTTTCCAGTTGGTCTTGCCTATCTATAACTCGCCATTGGAAGTTTCTTCAGCAATGGGAGGAGGTCCAGGGCTGCTTGCACCACTGATACGAGCTCCAGAACCCCTCCACACAAACGGCGCTTCCTAGAAGAAAGAATCAATAAGAGCATTAATCAAAAATACAAAATAAATGGCCCAAATACCTACATAAAATGCACAAAATAGAGTAAATGTAGCTCTTAAGGCCCTTGAAAAGCCAGGAGATGTTGGCCCTGGAAAACTTTGCTCCGGCTAGTAAACTCCTTGGTCCTGATATTGTCCAAGTCGATTACGTTATGGTAGGTGTGCTCTGGGATATGTAGCTTATCCATTTTTTATTTTCTACCATAAGGAGGCTCTTCAGTGTGTTCATTCTTTTACTCACGATTGATTTTGATTAACTGAAGAAATTGCAATTTGTGTGGATACAATTTAAATTTACGGTATATTTTGTCACCAGTCATTTTTGTTTTGTTTATTATGTTTAAAAGGAAAGCCTATCTGTTTCAAATGGAACCACATTACTATTTATTCATTGAAGCTATTAACTAAAACGGTATACCTTCCTACCTAAAATATGGATCAGGGAGATCACAATAACTTAATACTAATTAAATAGTGCTCTGTACTATTTCAGAAATCATTCAGCAAATTTAGTTGGCTCATAAATGTCCCCTTTGCAACCACAACCAAGTTCCCATTTCCCACAATAAATACAGTACATGCAAAGTAAAGAGAGGAAAAAAATAACTGGAAATTCCCAAACAGCTAGACTTTCTGATTTTAAATTAACATCACATAGTCATCACATCTACCTAAACCACATCCCTAAATGCTAATAATTTATATGTTGTATATTAATAAATCATTTGTAACACACACACACATTTGGGTTTGGTAAGATTTTTGAATGTGAAAAGGTTTTGAAAATCTCTTATGCTCAACAAGGCAGCATTTATTCTTTACAAATAAACACATTACAATGATTTCTGAAGGATCAGTTCTTATTATCAATGTTATGCTGCCTAATATGTTGTGATACATTTTTTCCAGGATTATTTGATGAAGAGAAAGCTCAAAAGTACAACACTTTTAAATAGAATATTTTTGTAAAAAACGCAAAAGTCTTTACTGTCACTTTTGATCAATGTCATCCATCCCTGCTGAATAAAACCAGTATTATTTCTTTTAAATGAATTGTTTTACTGACCCAAAACATTTAAACAATAATATCCTAATCATAAATTGTTTTCCTAATTATTGAGGAACTCATGGCAGTTATAGCTGAGACTACTACTATGTGCAAAAAGAGAGAAATGAAAGTGTTTTTAATAGTTCTGCTTCCTGCCGTTTTCTCCTTGGGGGAAATTTACTTCTTTTGTCAATCCACAAAATGTCAGGCGAGCCTACAGAATCAACCCTCTGTCCCGTGTTTAATAACATTGTCCTGCATGCGGTGTGTTTTTATACAATTTGTGCTTGAACTTAAGATGTATATTTACCTGCACTGTTCCAGTACTAGATCCTCCCATCTCTCTGTCTGCACACCTGAGCACACCGAGAGCGATATCATCAGGGCTGTGAGTGAGGACGTGTTCATTGAATTGCAGCCCTGCCTCGACTGCCACTGTGTCCTGGCGACCATTTACTGTGGAGAAGGGTGAGGCTTGAGAGGAGGCGGCGCTGTCATCTCCGGTGGGCGGGGTGTTCTGCACACCAGGGCTGTTTGCATGCTTTTTCCTACGAAGGGTATCGATCCAACTGCTGCTGTGGCGGGAAGCGAAAGAAGCGAGAGCCAGCGAACTCAGCCGCATATTTTTTCCCGAAGTGATCAGCTCCCCAAAGCCCTCCTGATGCGCGAATGCATAACCGGAGCGTCGAGATCCGCCTCTTCCCAAGCGACCAAGAGCACTGCCACTGGCTACTCCAGAACCGCCCACTCCACGACCCGCACGTCCACCAGGCTTCCGCTTTTTCTGCAGCACAAGTTGAGTGTAGCGCACCTGCAGAAAGAGATTGAGAATGTAGTAAGGGGCGAGGATGAGTGTAGGGGATTACCCGAAACTACAACATATGTCAAACCTACCGATGTGAAACAAATATGATACATTATGCAATAGTCAACCAACCTTAACCATCCAACACACAGTTCATTTATTCTTTATATTTAACATTTATATTTGTGTTTATATAGATATAATATGTATATAAAATAATACTAACATTAATTAAAAAGATTATATCCATAATAATTCCTAACATATATTTTTATATTAATTTTTACATTAAAAAAGCACTCTTTCACTCACACTAACACCAATGCAAATAACCACATGCAAAGAAACACAATCAACACAATTCACTAGGGATTTACTCAATGATCACATAGAAAATTGAGAATTTTTATCAAATATAATCCTTTTAAGACAGATCTTTGTTGTGATATACTCATAATGGATGTTTGGTTGAATATAAACATAAATTGTGTAATAAAAACAAATTCAAATGTGGCGTAATATTTAGGCCAGACAAACTACTGTCACGCACACACTTACGGTATCCGAGAGCTGAGGTTTAAGATCCAGTTTGAGAAAGCGGAACGCAAGCACTGGAGCAATGCAGATGATGGTAGCCAGAGCAATAGTCAACCAAACCACTGGCTGTCCGAGTGTGTTGTGGGCACTTCCTGTGGTATATTAACACATGGTATGCACATAAACACAAAACAAGCAACAAATATTTATACCAAATGCACACAAACATTTTTGAACAAGATGAAATAAGAACAAAATATAATCTATAAATCACACAATTAAAAATCTATGTGTATTTAAAGACAATATTTCTTTTTAGAACATTTACTTTTTCATTGTATATTAATTATTATTTTTTTGTTAAATGTATGTTAATTCTTTAACAGTTTTATTGTGCCGCTTACTTGACTGCCAAAGGAAATTTATTTGTATACTACTGTTCAAAAGGTTGGGGTCAGTAAGATTTTTTTTTGTTTTTTAAAGAAGTCTCTTATGCTTACAAGGCTGCTTTTATTTGATCAAAAAAAAGTAAAAATACAGGGATATTTTTAAATAAATTGTATGTATGTTAATATATTTTAAAGTGTAATTTATTCCTGTGATGTAAAGCTGAGTTTTCAGCATCATCATTACTCCAGTATCACATGAACCTTCAGAAATCACTCTAATATGCTCAAGAAACATGTTTTATTATAAACAATGTAGAAAACAGCTAAATATTTTTGTGGGAACTAAAATTTTTCAGGAGTATTTGATCAAGTTCAAAAGAACAGTATTTACTTGACAGATTTTTTAACAAATTTATTAATAATTAAATGAATTATCACTAATGTGTTCTTGCAGAACAAAAGCATAAAATGTTTTTTTTTTTTAAATGAGGTTTGCAGCAAAAAAAAAAATGTATGGTAGTGTATCCATAAACAGTTATTTTTGTATAAGAGTAATGAATGTTTCCAGATGTATTGGCTGATAAGTTGTGCTTGTTACACATACTGTGTAGACGTTATCAAATGTGGGTTTCTGTTCAAGATTTCTGTTGGGCCAAACAGTGCTGACTCACCAAGGAAATGGAACTGCTTGGGAAAGATGCTGAACAGGACGCTGGAGTGCATAGCGAAGAGGATAGTGAAGTAGGTACCCAAAGAGCCCCATATAAAGAAGTGATTTATAGCAGTCCAATAACCCGTGTCCAGAGCAATCTATAAAGTAACAAAAAGCTTCAGCCATTCAAAATAGTTACAAAATGCATTGTCACAGTACACAGCATTAAACAAACAATAACAAAATGAGATCTGCTAACCACATATACATTAAGAAGAACTACTTTGGTGTGGATGTTTAATCTTAAACAGCTTTACCACATTGACTCACTTGGACGCTGACAACGATGACAAGGGCCGTTGCAGTAGTTACTGCAAAAGTTTGGTAGTCTGCCAGTGGGACTCCATTGCTCTGTGTGGCGTAAGAGAGAACGCCGTACGGAATGAAGAACAGAACCACGGAAGTGTAGATTCCTTGTGCGATACAGATAAAGAACTCTCGCTTGTTAAACAGCAAGTTCAGCTGGCCCGGCTCATACAGCTTTGGATACTCTAAACTCCTCTGTTCAGGAACATCCTGAATTAGATAAAGTTTGAGGTGGATGTGAGTTTCTTATGCAAAAAAAAATGCAAAAAAAAAAAAAAAAAAATGTATACGTTTTCTGTTTCTTACCTGATCAAAGATGCCCATGGCTAACACCGGCAGGGATGTGTATACGATATTGTAGAGAGTGATGAAGTATTGGTCATAGACAGTCTAAATCAAAGAAAACAGTAAACCAAGGTCATGACATCACCTCATAAATAACTCCTCAGAATGAATCTCTCACCTGTGCTGAGAACCCACAGAAGAACCCAAACCAGAAGTGCACCATAGTGAAGGCAAAGTTCTTGTAGAAGAAGTAGCAGAGAAAACGGCACATGCGCAGATAGGACCAGCGTCCGTGTACCAGCAAAAGTCGCTGCAGGAAACGGAACTGGGAAAACGAGTAATCGGATGCAAGGACGGCCTGGATCCCCTCCTGACCGCTTATGCCCACGCCAATGTGAGCCGCTAAAGAAGGAGAAAAAGACACAAGTTCAATTAAGACCTTAAAGTAGCTTTTATAAACGTGCCTTTGAGGAAAAAAATGTACTGGTGTGCATTGTGTATTCTTGAGACAAAACAACAGCACTGACATATTTTAAGATATGTCAGTGCAAGTTGCTTTCAGTTAAAACAGTTCAAACATGCATTTTAGTCTGGGCCTAGATTCAAGCCTTGTCTATGAAATCAGGCACTAATCTTCCATTTTAAGATTTGGAGACTTATAAATATCCAAATATCCAATTCAATCAGTCAACCAACCAGCATTTCAAATGAATAGGCTAATACCTAATTTGTTAAATGAGTAAAACAATGATTGCTAAAAACATACTGAGCATATCAAGTTACAAAGTTAATTCTGACATCCGTACAAATAATTCCAAATGTTTCCACCCACTTGAGGTCCCCTAGGGGTCCCTCCCTGGAGACCAGTTAAAACCCCCCTGCTCTTGGGTATTAGCTCTCTGAAGTTACACTCCAAATGTTGGGTTAAGCCAGATAAACTAATACCTGAATCTCAATTTTACTAAAACCATAGATTTGGGACAGTCCCAAGTGATGAGAATCAGACTAAATAATATTAAAACTAAAGGGAACATTCATGTGAAGAACAAATCGTTTTGATTGACACTTGACTTCTACACACCAGAAGAATCCCCTGAACACAACACACCCAACAGAATCAAACAAACAGAAGATGAAATATCGGAAGAACGTGTTTGTGCGTATGTAAATGTTATTGAGTAGGTACAGCACAGGATGGTGCAAAAGGATTTAGACATAAACCACATCCTCCACATCTCGTTATCCATGTTCACAGAAGCCTTTTGAAATATAGTTGTGACACCGTGAGAGCCCAAGGACAGAGTTTGGAGATGTTTTTGCTCAGTTGAAGGAAGTAACACAACCACATACATCAACAACAAACTAAACGAAGGAACGAACATCACTAATTTGGTTTCTCTGGGGCATCTTTACACAATCTAAAAAAAGGAACTTAAACTCATTAAAAATGTTGAAATCTTGACTGGTTTGTTCCTTAGTAAAAATGTTAAATCAGAATCCATACAAAAAATAAATAAAAATAATAATAAAAAAAAACACAAAACAAGATTATGTAGACTAAAACACACACTGTGCAACATATATGAGCCTAAGTGAATGTAATTAAAAAGGAAATTATTTTTTTTTAAACTGAACAAAACTTAAGCTCAAAATGTATAATGATAATCATCATTATATTACAATAGTATATACACTACAGTTCTTAAGTTTGAGGTCATTAAGATTATTAAAAAAATATATATATATATAATAAATAGATAAAATTGTTTTGCAAAAAAAAGTATTGTTACAAACAATAGCTATTTCAAACAAATGCTGTTCTTTTATATTCATCAAATAATCCTGAAAAAAATGTATCACGGTTTCCTCAAAAATATGCAGCAAAACTGTTCTCAATACAAATAATACTATGAAATGTTTCTTGAGCAGCAATGCAGCATATAAGAATGATTTCTGAAGGACCATGTGACATGATGCTGAAATTTCAGCCTTGCTATCACAGGAATAAATTTTCATTTTAAATATTAAAAACAGAAAATATTTATGTTCAAATGAAATTGCTTGCCATAAATATGACTGTTTTTGATAAATAATAATAATAAAAAACTTCTTTCAAAAAAATCAAGAATCTTACAGACCCCAAACTTTTGAAAATAGTAATGTGAAAATAGTTAACTGTACTTAACAATAAAGACAATAATAATTGCATTATATTATTGAGATTTTGATTTTGACAGTTACAGTTACTATTTCGACACTGATTTGTAATGTATACAGAATATTTGTTATTTATAACCTAGTAATTTGACTCGGAGAACCCTAATATTTGCACATCAAAAACAAATCAGCTGTTAAAAAGAATCAATGGCCTGACGAAGACTACAAGAGCTGAACATGCCTGCTTATCTGTTTTCGCTTACTCTTTATCATGCTGACATCATTGGCTCCATCTCCAATAGCGAGCGTGACAGCCTTCTTATGCCGTTTAACCAGCTCCACCACCAGAGCTTTCTGAAGAGGAGTCACTCTGCAGCAGATCACTGCTCGACAAGCACACGCTGTCTCCAAAAACTCACGCTCCATATCTGCTTCCAGTGCATGAGCCTGACCCAGAAAGACAGGGAGATATTTGTTAAAAAAATCATTAAAACAGCCTAAGCCCATTTTCTAGTCCAGCCGAACCAGTAAAACACCAGCTTAAATCAGGTAGGACCATATCTCTTCTATCTGAACTAAAATAAATACCATTTAATTGATTTTTAAAAATGGGATAGTTCAAATTATTTCTGAATCAAACCAGTATTGTTTTGATAACTAAAACTATTAAAATAGATATTTTTAAAATACAAAAATAAAACAAATATTAGATGAAAAACAAAAAAAAACAACGAAATTTTGCTATAAATTATTGGGCTGTTTATTAATACTTAAAAAAACACACACAGTGTAAATGGCGTATTCGGCATGACCATATTCTACATCCCTTAATTTTACCCAATAACTAAACTTAACAACTACCTTCCTTACTATTAAGAAGCAGTAATTATGAGTTTAATGGTTAATAGTGAGAACTGAACCCTAATCTAAAGTGTGACCTGTTGAATTACTAAAATGACACTTAAAAGAGAACTCCGGCGCAAAATGAACCTTTGGTCTAATAAAACATTCGTACAAAGTCAATCGTTCTCTGAGATTTGTTTTCATGATAATCGAATGTAAATAGTTTTATCTCTAAAAACTGTTTAGCATATAATGCTAGTAATGGGGGCATTAATACCACTAACAAGGCTCAAAATAGCCCCACACAAACACAGTAACATAATCAGAGTCCCTACATGCAAACCGAAGCATTGCGAACTTTGTAAGTGTACAGACCGTTTAATAAGAAGATATTACTTTATAAAGACAGTTCAATTTGTGTATACAGACAGGAGCCATCTTGGAAAATAGAATAGTCTCGATAAGTCAATTCCCGAACGCCGTTCATACAGTTCAGAAGTTCACTGAACTTCATACAGTTCAGCTCACTCAGTACGAGGTTCGTCGTTTGACTTGTCGTGTCTGTTTTCCAAGATGGCTCCTGTTCAAGGGGGTATTTACATGAAAACTTTTTATGTGTTTTGGCTGTTCATATACGACAACTCTGTTTTGGATGGCCTGAAAAAGCAAATGTTTGAAAACAACTTTCAATGTGGATTTTTTTAGAAAACGATACCATAACAGTCTCTGTGTACATAACACAAAAACCCTTATGGCTCATTTCTTCCAATTACATCAATGAATGCAGCTCCCACCTACCAAACTGTGTCCACTAATGACGAGGGCGAACTCTCCATTGATTGACTCCAATAATGAGGAGGGCGGAGCCTGAGGAGGGGGGCATTTACTCTCATCAGGCATCCAGTTAGCAGCAGCAGCACCTCCACATCCATTTCCAAAGGCACATGCCCCACCCAATCCCTGAGCTTCAACTTCCTTCCCTCCATCTCTGGTGTGTGCTGACTCCAGCATTCGTGCTCTTGCTTTCCTAAAAAAAAATACACATAACAAAACAGAAAGACAAAATGAAAACGTCTTCTGTGAAAAATTAGCATATTTCATATTTCATGGACTGATGGATGGTTCAGCATTTTACCTCAGTTCTTCGCGTACGCTTTGGACAGTGTGTCCATTTACAATAAAGATCTCCGTCATGTCATCCGTCAGCATCTTACAGGAATAACCAATATTCACGGCAGTTTCTATCAAAAAGGGTGAAAAAGACTCATTCAAGTTGTAATTATGTCAAGTAAATGATAACACTCATGGCCAATTCGCTAGACGTTAGAATCCGATGCAGTTCTTACCCTGTTTGTCTCCAGTGAGCACCCAGACCTTGATGTTTGCCAGGGAGAGAATGGCAATGGTTTCAGGAACACCCTCTTGCAGTTTATCTTCTACAGCTGTGGCTCCTAACAACTATAACAAGTATTGATATTAATCACGGCAAAAAATAGTATGGAAAACAAAACAAAAGGAATTGGACACAAAAAGATACCATCATGTCCTGTTCGATCTCCTCATAGGCAGCAGCCAGCCGGTCGTCCCTGCAGTCCGTGGCCTTATCAGCACCACGGAAACGCTCTGACCACTCCTCCCACTGCTCCTCAGACAGATCCCGATAGGCCACTGCGAGCGTCCGTAACCCGTCACCTGCATACTCCTACATAAACATACATACACAAACCTCCCACATCATTTCAAGTTTATTAGGGTGAATGCATGTTTTTAATTTGTTTTGTTGTGAAAACCATTCGATATAGATAAACTATTATCAGCAATTAATTTTTTTTTTTACATTTTGACACACACATACAGCACCTTTCAAATGTCTGTAGTCGATACATTTTTTTTTTGTGGGAAAAAAGTTCTTTTTGAAAGAACTTGATCTTATGCTCACCAAGTCTAAATTTACTTGATCAAAAATAAATACAGATAAAAATAGTAATATTGTGAATATTATTAAAATATAAAAGTAAAAAATTTTATTAAAATATAAAAGGGAATATTATTAAAATATAAAAGTTTATAAAAATCAGTACTGATTTTTTGTAATGTAATTTATTCCTGTGATGGTAAACTCTGAATTAGCAGCATCATTACTTTAGTCTTCAGAGTCACATGATCCTTCAGAAATCATTCTAACATGATTATGTGTTGCTCAAGAAACATTTCTTATTATTATCAACGTTGAAAACAGTTTGAAAACAAATGTTTTTATGGAAACCGTGATGTACAGTATGATTTTTTTTTATAAGTATTTGATGACTAAAAGTTCAAAAGTACAGCATTTAATATATCTATACTTTTGGTAACAAAGAAATTAATAACCCCTACTTAGTGATAATTACACATACTTCTAATTTATCTTTTTATGTTCCATCAATTATTGTCTGTTTGCTAGACAAATATCTAAATCACAACAATAGCTCACATAATGTTAGTAAAAGTGCAACTACAGTAATAGATTTTCAATACTAAAATATCCACAAGAGGGCTCTGTTGTTTAGTCTATAAAGAGAGTAGCAGACAGTTGGCTTCTCTCTAATTTTAGGACTTGATATTGAATAAAACAATCAAGATAACAAACAAAGCGAACAAGAAAATACAAAATAAATGCAAAAATGCAAAAACTCACGTTGAGATGATCTGAAGTGATATTCATTATTTCATGGTTGCAAGAATGAAGTCTCTCGAAAAGCACAGTGTCCGCCCCCTTACAGTACAGACGAATACGGCCTTCTGGATTTCTCACTGAGACACACGCACACACATAAACATACATGTTGGGTTTCCATGGGAAATATATAATATAATATATTTTTTACTGTACAAACTGTATATTCTATCCCCTAACCTTAATCCTACCCACCACAGAAATTTTCTGCATTTTTACGTTTTCAAAAAAACATCACTTACTATGATTTATAAGCTGTTTACCTCAGAGATAAAACATATCTCCACAAAGATTTCAGATATTGCCATCTTTGTGGGGATATTTTGTTCCTATAATTAGGGTATACCACCCTCCACACACACATTAAATTACCGAATGTGCCTGTGCAGTGATGGCAGAGGCTCTACTCCTATTATAGCTCCCATTATCTCATAGTCATAACATAACATCCGACTTCTTTTCAAATAACATTGAATTTTTCATAGCCATTTGGCAAATAGTGACAAATTGATTAAGAGCAAATTCTGCAGTGCACTCAATAAATCTCTCACTTCTCCATGTAAACAGACCAAATGAACATAAATAGCAATATGCAAACAAAAATGAAATGCCTGCAGCAATGTAAGCACCACTTACCCAAACGTATGGGCCATAATTCAGCATTATAAGAGTGTATATGGCACGCACAACACTTTCTGTATTGAATTTAGCAATTATTTACAATGCTTGGCAGGACAGTATTTATGCTGTATCAAGATTTCTCAGTCCCGAGGGAATTTTACTGGCTCTTTCATGCTTGCACAGTACTAAAGCATCTGACATTACAGCCTAAATAATGTTTAAAAACTGTACACTCTAGAGTTTGCCACAGTTAACTGCACAATAAAGTGTTTATGTATATACTTAGTTGTAGTTGGGGCTCAAAAGTTGATAAAATCTGACAAAATTTCCCTTTTAAAATAATTTTATGTGGCAACTCTTTTTGGGATATATTGCATACTGTGCTTTTTACAAACATACCTAGATGGCAACAGTTTCGGCCCAGACCCGGCCCACATTTGGTAAACATAGATTCAATGCGCGGCGGGATCTGTGCCGACATTTACATTTTTGTTACGTCAAATGCAGGAATGAGTGTGCGTGTGCTTGTGTTACCTATAACAGACATTCTTTTGCGGATGTTATTGAAGTCCAGGATGGCGAGGAGCGTGTATGTGACCGCTTTGCCGAGCTCTTGTGTGGTGACTGTGCCGGGCGTGCGAGAGCGGAAGACAAAGCCAAAGTTACGTGCAGCTGTTACTAACGCCCCTTCATCTGGAGATTGAGCCTTATACACCAACTCTCCTTTAGGAAGTGAAAGACATAGAGAATAAGCATCACGGAGGAGGACAGATAATGAGATATAATAATCATATTACAATCCAGAATGGCTCCATCCTAACAATATTAAAGTCAACAGCTTCCTTATTTAACCTTATTTAAACTCTTCCATTAGATGAAATAACTCTCTGAGTAAGGCAGATAATCGCCCAGATAAAATGTCACAGATGCTTACCCTCGCTCTTTTCCTCGCTCATGACAGTGTGGCAGAGAGACAAGACCCGGAAGAATTCATGCACTGCTGGTTCTCCCACCATCACTGCCTCTAGCAGAGACTGGTCGTAGAAACAGAAGCCTTGGTCTGCTAAAGGGTTCCAAGCAGTGAAGTCCAGGGGCTGGACCCTCTGAGAAAAACACATATGTTTGCTCTTTCTGCGCAGAAATATTTTAACAATGAAATAATTTAATTCTACTAAATTAATCTGGATTGCACTGACCTTTTGCTGTGTACCCAGAATATCCAACACCTCACCTGTGAAACAAGAGACAGACTGACTTGAGATTTGTTACACAAATCTAATCTAGTATAACATGTCTGTGCATGTTACTATTGTAAGGGATATGTGAGTTCTGGTTTGTTTTGTCATGTGTAATCTTGCCTGTGTTTGATTTGTATTGGTTTTGCATGTGTTTGTCTTTTATGTTTTGTGTTATTTTCTATGGTGATTAAGTGTCTGTTTAATTCTATGCATCTGTACTCGATTTTCATTTGATTAGTTTGCTCGGGTATAGACCATTTCAAAAGATGTAAACAACACTGGTCCAGAAGCACTTCCTGTTTCAGTTTGTAACTGTTTTCTTTA
>JAOTRC010000008.1:15729235-15745689 GCA_027497675.1 Cyprinella lutrensis | reverse complement strand
AAATAACTACGCCATAAATACGCCGTCGAGTGCCATCATAACTATGCCAAACCTATTGGCGGCAGTGTGGGGGTTAAGGATAAAGCCATGCAAGCCAATCAGAATCCTGGCATCGACAAGAGAGAACCTAAAACGCAATTTCTCCCAGTTTACACGGCAACACAAAACCGGCGTTTTCAGAAATCTCCACTTTGGCCGTTCGTTTTCAGTGATAAAAACGGCGTTTTCGTGTAAACGAGAGGGCAAAACACAGAGAAATATCTGCGTTTTCCCATCGTGTAAACGGGGCCTAAGCATTTTCTTTTAAGGAATTTCTTTATTGTTTTAGTAAATATTGCAGTCCTTTAGCTCAAACATTAGGTCATGGGTTCGATTCCCAGGGAAAGCAAGAACTGATAAGAATGTAAATGTGTAGCTACCTTGAAATATCGCATTTCAGCGTGTTTATGAGCGCCGTTGACTTAATGTTACATTACTGTATTTATAAATATAGGACCTACCCCAACCCCGTCCCTAAACCTACCCGTCCAGCGCAGTCTCATCCCAAGACGTCATATAACTGACGTCTTTTGACCATATGTCAACATCCGCCGTTTTAGGGTACCCTTTAACGTCGGTTAGATGAAGTTATCGGATCCTAAACCTACCCCGTCACCTAAATGACGTTAAAGGTCCAGCGTCAGTTGTATGACGTCCCAGGATCGTCATGTAACTGACGTTAAAGGGTACTCTAAAACGGTGGATGTTGACGTATGGTCAAAAGACGTCCCAATACGTCAGTTATATGACGTCTTAGGATGAGACTGTGTTAGTTTATTTAAAAAGATGAAAAATGTATCTGACATTTTCGGAGTTGTGACTCTCAAATGTACTTGAGTAAAGTCATGAGTACTCCCCAAAAATGATACTCAAGTAAAGTATAGATCCCTCAAAATTGTACTTAAGTACTGTACTCAAGTAAATGTACTCCCTTACTGTCCGGCTCTGCGAGTAAAGTGGCCATCTGAGTTCATATAATCAATATAAGTATTCCCAAAATTTAAAAGTCAGATAAATATCAGGTAAATAGGAGTTTCAGACAGGTCCAATTATTTATTTTTTTACTTTTTGTTTATGAACTTAATGTACTCCACATGACATCAGCAAATATGCACACACTCATCCTAATGTATTCTTGTGATGTACACAACATTTACATGTAACATATTGTTTCACTTACATGAGAGAACACTAGATAACAAAACAAATATATCTATTCCGACATCTTCCGACAAGAGGATCCAAGGCGTCATCTAACTGACAATTTTGACCATGCTTCAATATCTGACGCTTTAGGCACCCTTACACCAAAAGTAAAGCGTCAGTTAGATGACGCGGGTAGGTTTAGGTCTGGGGTAGGTTTACACGCGATCCTATGGCGTCATCTGACGCTAAAGAGTGCCAGATGTTGAAACATGGTCAAAATGCCATTCTCAATGGGATGAGAATGGGCTGAAAATAACGAATACACTGTACATATATACAAATATTCCCATCTACCGTATGAAACAGTGAACAATCAAGTCGATAGTAATTTTCTACATATAGTTGAAAGAAGTCCCTGTTTGATCATTTAAAGAAAGGGGGTTTAGAGGGTTGGAAATAATAAATAATAAGTGGTAATAATAATACGATTTTAAAGTCCACCTTGAGTACATTTTCCCACAGTTTTTGTGTTGTGGCATTTCCCCATTTTTTATTTACAGTATAAAACAGTCCGTAAATAATAGGGAAAAGAGGGGAATGCTGTGAGGCATATTCAATGGTCCTGCAGGCTTTTAAATAGAAGACATTTTAAGGTATAACTCGTCTTTTTTGCTGTTGTGCTCCATAACCTTTGTTTCCTCTTTGATCTCCTCAGACTCAGACTCATCCTCAAGCTCAGGCAGATGCCACTGAATGAAGACCAGATAAATGAAGGACCCCAGCACGCCCCCCACCAAAGGAGCCACGATTGGAATCCAGAAGAAGTAGTCATAGCACCTGTGAGGGTCAGAAAAAAAGAGGGCTTGAAAAGGACCATGTATGGACAACTGAATAACACACTTCAGTGCAAATGCCAGTGTGGCAATGTGCTGAGATAACTGTAACAGAACTTGTAATTTGCTTTATCAGAGGAGAGATAATTTAAAAGGTAGGAGGTGCAAGGACATAGATAACAAAACACTTAATATGATGTTAATTGATCTCTTTTATTGCTGTTTGTTAATAGGTTAATAAAGTACGCACGTAAAGACTTCTGCGCCCCAGCCTGCTGTGAACGTGAACAGTCGTGGTCCAAAGTCACGGGCAGGGTTTATAGCAGCTCCACAGTTTGCCGACATTGACATGGAAATCCCAAGTACAACAGTTGCTACAATGGGTGGAAGCAACGCTTCAGGAGCAGGAGCATTTCTCTTATCATTCAGAGGTAGAATGCACAACATCAGCATGGCTGTGCCAACCACCTACACACAGGCAAACAAGAGAAACATGGTCTAGTTAGAAGACCCAGAATGCTGATTAATGTTTGAAAAAACAGTCATAAATCATGTTATGTTGTACACCGTTTTATTGCATTAGAGCATTGCATATTATATTAGATTAGATTCGACTACAATAATTTATCAATAGTACAGCATTACAGCACTCTTGTCTAATCTGATATGGCCTTTCGCCGACCTGGTCGAGAAAGTTGGTCTGCACTGATACCACATCAGTTGGGTAAGTTGCAAAGATACTGGCAGTTTCATTAGGACCAAATACAGTCAGAATTCCACCACTGAACTCCATGATCGCATCTGAAAGAGAGAAGGGTTGAGAAATATTCTTTATCCTCTCTTTATTAATAACACAAAATTAAATTACTTTTAAGATACCGGGTGTATCTTTAAAGAAATGATGTCTTTATTTCTCTCTTACTTCTTACCATGGTAGATGAGATAGACAAGTCCAGAGGCCAGGTAAGCCCCCAATATTTGAGCAAGAGAATAGGGTAGCAGCTTTATCCAGGCTAGGTCTCCCAACACACAGAAACTCAGAGACACAGCTGGGTTTAGGTGAGCTCCTTCAGAAGGAATAGAGAGAGAGCGATTTATATTTATGAAGACAGAAGTCAGTTTGTGTTGATCCAAAAAACGGTAAGGATTTCTGCTTAACTGCCACAAAACAGCCCAATCTATAACCATTTTACCTGAGATCGCCCTGCAGAGGTACATGGCAGACATGACACCTACAGAGAAGGCCATGTTAACAGACAGAAACTGTCCCTTAGTTTCTTTGCTGGTTTTCACCTGAGCAGCTGCAGCACAACCAAACAGCTACAGCAGAGAAAAAAGAACCACATATTAATAATTTTAGTTGTATATTTTTGTCGGGTATAAAAACAACTGCCCCCATCCACCCCCCTACCCACCCTCAGTCATAATCAGACCTATCAGACCTATCATGCTGTAGGTCTGATTGTCGGCATGAGCTTGATTACCTGCTGAATTGCAGCCATAATTATATTAAGTAGTGTTGTAACATTATTGCTATTACTAACCCTGATAGTACTCTAAACCTTTTGAAGTACGCACCAAGAAAAAAAGTGATGGAATTTTTTTTTTGATTGCAGGTCTTATCTCGCTTGTACACTCAATTAATTTTTTTCAACACATCCCATAATTATTAAAATGTCGGCCTTGAGATGTCACTTAATGGTAATAAATGGTACCAGAATTCATACACATACTTTGCCAAACTTTTTAATTTATGTGCCAAATCAACCGTTTGGTTGAGCATGTTTTTGAAAATTTTTTAAAAATATACTAAAGTTTTTTCATTGCACCAAGTAACATCATTTTGCGGAGTTAAGGATCTTACAGTGCAATATGTAAAAAAAAAATATGCTTAGCTTTCAAAATTTCAAAACAGTTCACATGGCTTGGGTGATATATTTGTTTCTGACATCCATTTTAGAAGAACTGTTGTGACAAGGGATGTTGATTGACACTGTAAAATCTAGTGGATTTTTTTGGCATAATATAACTCCAACAGATGATAGAGATGGCTCAATCAGTTTGAATTAAGTCAGGTACTCCTCTCAATAACATACAGGGACTCAAAATGTGCTCAACCGTTTGGTTGAGAAATCACTTAAAGGGTTAAAGGTGCAATGTGTAGATTTTACATTTCAAATAACAAGTAACAGAGCGTGCTTCTGCATCCCCTAGACACCATTTACACAAATTAATAAATAATAATGAATAAAAAATATTGCATTTATTTTTCTGGTTTTGAAAACCGCGAACGATGGGTTGGTGACTCCTGTCACGTTACTGTTTTACGGTCAATAGTAATCATCGGATTGTCAAAGCCATAACACAGCGAGGGAGAAGAACTAAGTTACATTAAACAATACAACAACATATTTTACACAACTGACAAGGGAAAAGACACTACTAAAGTTCATTAAGTAGGGTCTTTATACACCACTGAATGCATTTGCATTTCTGTCAAAAGATCCTCAGAAATATCAGACATTGCACCTTTAAATTAATCCTGCAATTGAATATTTTATTATGGACTGCATTGAGACTGCTAACTTGCACACGTTGCTAAATAAACACAGTCTTAACACGTATAAGCAAAAGCACATGCTCACAGTCACAGAGCCTTGCATTTGTCCATTGTAAAACTCTATTGTGTAACATATGATAGCACAACTATTTTCAACATAAGCCCTTCAAAAAAACACATTTCTTATTCATGTAAATATCACTTTATGAATTCTTAATTTAATTATTAAATTAGCTACACGTTAATATTAACAGAGAATCAAGGAAAACATTGCAAAATGTATTTTTTGTGGTATTTTTGTAATGCTTTGTTAACATTAGTTAATGCATGCATTATCATTAACTTAATCATTATTTTTTTACAGCATTTATTTGGTTCATGTTATTTTGAACCATATTTACATTTTATAAATGAACATTAGTTAACATAATGAACACAAACATGAATTAACAATGAACTATAGTATTTTTTTTATAAATGAACATTAACCTCGACTAAATGCTGTAAACAATGTTAATCATTATCTAATGATTTATAATGCATTGACAAATTTTACCATAATACAATATATATATATATATTAATAGTGATAATGAGTTTTAAATTACAAAATTGAAAACATCTTATATTTCATTAATGAAAAACGTGTGCTAACAAACAATATCTATAAATCGATAACAATGCACAGTTTGTTTAATGGAGAAAATTATGCAAAAACTTACCAGAAGTACAAAAGTGCCTAAGAGCTCTCCCATAATCTGCCGTGCCAGTTCATTTTTCACCTTCATCCTCTTAACTATCTTTTTTACCGGACTCATTTTTAGTATCGGCTTGCAGATTTTGTGCAAAACTTGCTGCTGCCCTGCTGTTCAGAGATCTCTGACCTCAGTCTGTGTCTATTAGCGCAGCTAACCTTTAAACCCTCTTTTAATATCCTGGCAGGGTAAAAACATCCCACATCAGGCAGGCAACATCCACAGACTGATCTAGACCATGACCCCTTTATAAATCATTAATATTCGTGCAGGAAAGAAAGATTTAGTGATCTATGACTGAGTTTCTGCTGTAAAACACTTATCAGGCTTTTCTGTACATCCAGATAAACTAATCATTTTGACATTGGGAGATTAGATGACATAGAAATTGGTTAATTATGCAATTATCTAGCTCAAATGTTGCTAATGTTGTTTCAACCCAGCACTGACTGAAATTATTAAAATTAAATTGGAAATATTAAGGGTATTCTTAAAGGATGGATAAATTTACCTTAACCATTTTCTGCTTGGCTTGAATTAAAGATATGTATGTAAAGATAAGTTTTATGAATGTATTGCTTCTGCTAAACACAAAACAAGATATTTTAAAGAATGTCAGTAACCAAAATGTGATTTTCCCCATTTCATAGTATTACCCCCTTCCTCTGTTAAGAAATGTTAAGAAAATGCCATCATATCACTTATGAAATAAATGTAGTTGCTGCTTTTGTCTTTAATATTACAAAAGTTTAATTGGGACGGATATGTGCAGTACAGACAACATATAACAAATATACATGTAGCTTAAAAAACTAAAAAATATATATAATGGCTTTCGGATAAAGACTGATTGTACAAAACAATATCAATATTTGCATACTGCGAGTGCATAAAATAAGTGATATTTAAAAGAATGACCTCCTGGCCTCCAGTGCTTTTATGCCAGTATTTTGGCAGTATTAATTCATAAAATAATAATAAAAAAATTATACTTCATATTATTGCAGAACTAAACATTTGCAAAAATGAATTATGACTGAATTGAAAATTGCTTTGAGAAATAAGGTGCAAGAAGGAAAGTAAAAGCCTTCAGCGTGGTTGGTGAGGACGGTGTAGTAAGACCTCGACTGGACCAGAAGGCAGTTTCTTTATGAGGTTCCAAGCCTCAAGCCGCATCATACCCGCCAAACTCTGACCTTGCATCTCCAACAACTCATCCCCAGGAAACACTTCACTGACTGGTCCACCTGCAAACAAGTGATTGACTTAATTGCTTGTTGTTATGAAAGAGCTTGGAATGAAACTCAGCACAAGCTCAAAATTGCCCCTTTTGTGCAGAAGTGCACGAGGGATGCCAGTAAGGTGTGAGGTAAACAGCAGGTTTGACATTAAAGCTTTTCAAGTTGCTTGTCCGGAATTTTGTGTGTGTGTTGTAAATATAATTTATTCTGAAGCAATATTCTCATCAGTGTTCAATCAGCTTTGATATAAACTGATAAGCAGATATTTGAAATCTAATAATTGATTGGTTTATATTAGTAATGTATATAATTGCTGCCATAACCTCCCATTTCAAATGTTTACGTGCTTTTCTTCTCTTTCTCTTTTGAGCAGTTATGAAATATCTTTCTTGTAAATACTTTCAATCATTTCAGTAATAAAAGTGTATAGGCTACATCTTTAAAATACATCCAAATTACAGCTGTACAGTGCTAGGCAGTGGTCAAAAAGGATTTAAATAGTGAATTTTGAAGAACTCTCTTCTTGTAAACCCAGAGATGTAGATTCGGACGAGCATTTTTATGTGGGTGGTGGGAGAAACACAATAGCATTCTGGATAGGGTGTTTACGATTGTTTTAAATTGAAAAAAAGTGGTCTTACCACGAAATATTTTTTTCACAGTGAGGGGTTTGTCTCCAGAGCTGGAGCCCACCCCTCCTTCCAGACTAAAGCCAAGATCAGAGCTGGACTTTACCAGAGTCACACGGACTCTCCTGCCTATAGGGGGCACACACACACAAAGTATGGGATACCACAAGATACTCTTTCTTTAATCACACATTTTTATCTCACCTGTTTACAAGGTAAGCCAACTTAATCAGTATTATCAAACAACTTAATACAGTACTTTTCCAAAATGTTGATTTTACACTCAACCACAACCACTTTCCTTCAGATCGGCACCTCTTTGCCAACTGTCCATCACCCACCTGTGATTCCTTGTATTTCAGTGGCCTCTCTTCTGCTGTTCCCACTCTGAAGAACAACAACTGCCATTCCCTGCCCCCTCGCTTTTCTCAGTGTACGCAGAGCCTCAAAGTGGGCAGAGTTCTGCAGGGCAGTGCCATTGATCGACAACACACGGGCACCCTCGTAGATAGATCCTTCATTTGCTGCTACTCCCCCTGGGATTACTCTGTGGACCTAAGAGATGAGATGGGGGTGAAACACCCCATTCCAATTAAAGTCAAATTGCAATGACTAACTTAAAAACTTAATTTTTTAATTGTAATTTTAATTTTAATTTTTTAAAACTTAAACTTATAATTGTACAATTATACTGTATTGAAGCATACAATGAAATTTGGTGTATACTTAAAAGTTACATAAACATTATTATTTAATCATGAAGACAGGGATATTTACCAGTTGTTAAACAAAGAGTTGGTATTTTGATAAAATGCAGAGTTGAAGGAATTTCCTCAGACATTTTTTAGATGCACAACAGATTAGTAATAAACAGAATCCTTTTATATTTGTTGCTTTTTGTGTTGTCTTTTGTTTGATTATCAGTATTGGTTTCAATTAGTCAAAAATGTTGACATCATAGCATTTGGTGATACTCACTGTGACTGGTTTATTCTGATCCACTCCACCTGCCAAGGTAAATCCTAAGCCACTCCCCACCTCCTTGTGCAACACAACCACTTGTACGTCTTCATATTTCTGTCATACATCAGAAAAACAAGTTGTGATGGAAAAAGGAAACGATCTCTTTCTTTCTAAAGACTTACAATTTACATGTCACGACAGTTTGTCTATTTCATTGTCAAATTACATGCTTCACGGCAAAGTTATGTGACTTGTTTTACCTGCAGGGTGTCATCTCCCAAGCCCCTGACATCGTCCAGTAAGCGATCCAGTTCATCAGTGCTCAACAGAGTCACAGAAGAGAAGGCTGAGATGTCTGAGCTCAAGGACGCAGAGCGTGTAGATGGCAAATCTTCACCATTCTCTGACAAACTGCTATCTGATGGTTTGTAGTCCACTCCACCAAAATTACATAGGTCCACAAGACTGTAAGAGGTAAATAGAAAAAGAATAGGGGTTATAAAACATATTTTATCGGAAAGGAGGTACAGTACGGCATAAGGTGGCAGGAACATGAAGAAATGCAAGGTAAGGTGTGGCAATAAACATGGCAACCTGCTGGTTTGTGCATGTGAAATAAGCCGACACTCCATTTTAGTGTCTTTTTTTTTCATATCAATTACCTTAGAGAAAAACTCCTGCGTTCCGATTGGCTTGTGATGGTCACAGATGATTCTCCTGAGTCAGAGTCTTCTTCAGTGTCCTCCTCATCATCATCTTCTTCTTCAGAGCTCCACCTAGCCTTGCTAGAAGTCAATATGGTGCAATCTTTCCTTGTTGTTTCATAGTTGTTATTGTTAGAACTGTTGAGTGAGGAATAGATTGATTGGACAGGAGTAAAGCTTTGAGAAAGATTGGGCAGTGCTTTGGGATGGTTACCATTGACTGTTACAGCTCCAGGGTTAATCTGCTTCTGAATGGTAACTGTGAGAGGTCTATCAGGAGAGTTAGTCGGTGTATTTTCATCATCATCATCTATTTTTGTATTAATTGTATGTTGCTTTGATAAACTTTTGACATTCGACTCTTGAGAGATTGATGGGATTCCTGCTTTTTCTTCCATTGTCCCCATGTTTTTGAGCCCTGAGGTTGCAGTGATGGCCGAATCTGGTTCGTCCGACTCCTTGTGTGCTTTATTTACTGTTGTCCATTCGTCTTCATTGATAACTTGTTCAGTTTTTGATTCACTCATTTGTTTCAATGCTGGAGCAAGCTCAACACTCGTTTTGTATGTTTCTTGACGTTCTAATGTTGGTCTTACTTTGACTATGGAATTTGAATGAGGAGTTCTTGTTTTTAGACTGCATTCAGTCTCATCTTTGGGATCACTTTTGTTAAATAAATTTGGTCTTAGGATTTCTGTGTTCCGCTCAACCCTTCCAAAATGTAGATTTTTATCCGAATCACTCTTTTTTACAAGAGCCACGGGTTTGGGTTGCTCTTGTACAGATAAGGTCCTCCTGGTAAGAAAAGTCTCCCGTGTGCTTTTGCTTTGTTGAGCCAAAGATTCAAACATGGTGATTGCATTCTTCACTGAATCAAAGGATGGCACATGCAATTTTTCTAGCATGCCTTCTCCTTTCCTTCCTTCAGTTTTGTCTGTGAAAACTTCCTGTTTCTCTTCCTTTTTAGGAATTTCATTGCATGCTGCACCTTTTGAGGGTAGTGGGTTCTTGGGTTGGGTGATGCCATCTTGAAAACCATCAAGATACTTGACTTTCCCAATGTCCCGCTTGATTCCTTCAGAATTGGTTAACGAAAGTTTGACACCCTGGCGGGAAACGCTTGAACTACTATCCGATAATGCAGGCTGGTTCCTGCAAGCATTGTATTGAGCAGTTGCGGTCAGCCTCCTGGTCCTTTCTAAGGACAGACTACAGTACTTTGAAGACCCTGTTAACAATTTTCTGCGTGTCTCTTCATTGTCTTCAGGTAGAAGTGATTGGACTTTTTTAACAGAGGACATTTCTGTACTTGATGTAGGCTTTGATGACACTAAAAAACTCAATCCAGAGGAATTGTCCCTTTGGTCATTTTTATTCTCTTGCTTCTGACAAAGGTATGTTTTTGAAAATCCTCTTGGCAATGATCTAGCTTTGTCCACATTGTAAAAAGGTTTCCCCTGTTGACTGTCAGACAAATCTGAAGTTCCAAACACAGAGTCAGTAGTGTATTTTCTGTGACTTGGAGTAGAGTCCACAGAGTCCATAGATTTAGGAAATGATTCAACAGAAGTATTGTTGCGTTTTAATCCAATTGAATTTTTTGAGCGTGCATCAGATTTGGCATCTGCCCCAAACAGTTTCTCAATTCTTTCCATTATTGTTTGGTTTCCAGTTACTTCCTCAGAATTGGAAGTTCCTTGCTCTCTGGCCCAGTATCCAATTCTGTTGTCTGTCTGATCAAGATTTGATTCACTTTGTTGCTGTGCCCAGAGACTGCTACCTTCTCCAATACTACCTTGGCTTAGTCTTGGCTTCAATCTGACTGGAAGTGACTGGCCACTGCTTGCCTGTTCCAGAGCTAAATTTACATGGTTCATTCTCACAGATGTAGATCCAGAGATTGGGAAAACCTTTCTGTCTGTGTTCCGATTCGCTCCATTGTAAGCGTGAATCCTCCATGAAACACTACTGGGTTGATTATCTTGTGTGTGTGAAGTTATATTGTTGTTTGCCCCTGTTCTCTCAAAACTACTGGATCGTTTTATAAAATGATCAATTTCTCTGGTTCTACTGGTCATCCCAGTTCTGCTCCCATGGTCTGCTCTACTTGCTTCTCTCCAGTCTAAGCTTTTGCTTTTATTTGACTGGAATCTCCTCAAATTATTTCCTCTGCCATTGTCACTTGCTGTCTGACTCTCTTCTTCTTGAGTATTTGACTGTTTAGGACTCACATCACCCTTCTCAGAATTGATGGAAAGAGATGAGTCCTTATGTGTGCCATTACCTACATTTATATCTTTCTTTTTGTCATTATTGTCAGTGTGGGTACAACTTTCTGCAGAAGTACAGACTTTGTTGAGGTCCTTAATATCACTTTTCTGACTTGAGTCTTCAACTTTTCCACCCTTAAAGATGTTACTTATCATCCTGTGGTCCTTAGTAGTCGGCTCAAACTTTCGCTGACGTGTTTTAGCAGAGCGGATTGTGAATCTAGCAGCTGCAGAGCCAATAGGAGTTACCAATGACTCACTATGATTTTGTGTTTCTGTTCCATTGGATGATTCTGCACCTTCAGTTATGCTGCCAGTTGTGTCTGGTTCAGGAAATTGATATACAAAAGTTCCAGTATGCAAACTCATGCTTTTGATTGTCTCTGAATGTCACAAAGTATATTCATTACACTATGAATGGAAGGCTGGTTGCTAACACATTTTCAGCAACTTGATCAAAAAATTGCATTCCTTTTTTTCTCGGAACGACAGCATTTGTGAAGTAATCAAGAAGGGCTGTATTTTCCTACCATCGTTATAAAAGCTGGAAAAATGTGTTTGTAATCCAGGGTGGCGAAGGAGACCTGCTAAATTTAGCTTCTGACAGATGTTTCACTCTCCCTGGATCCAAAAAGAGCTAGCAATGGGTCTCAGTGCTCTTTGCTCTTTATCTTGTTCTGTCATGTAAAGGCAAAAACCACATGTGAAGGTTAGCTTTAAACAAATTCAGTTTAGTAAATGAATTGCACTTTATTAGATTCAAATTCTAAATCATTCGATTTTCTACATTAACTAAAATTCAGGAACTATAAAAGGCAGTCTAGATTTTTTTTCTGAATGGATCACAACCCTGTATGGTCTGAACATACAACCTGGCCGCCTCCCACACAACAAAGTGTGCATGCTTAAAGGGCATTTTCAAGTCACCTTCCCAGGTTCATTCTAGTACCTCACTATTTCAACATACTGAAACTCTGTATTTATTACAATGAGAGTCCATAAATCTCTTCCAGGCAAACAGCATCTATACCCTCATAGGTAAACATCTTGAAACTCTGGACAAGCACCTTGCTTGTATTCCTCACTCTGTAAAAAGGTTCGAAAATCAGTAACCAGAGTGTATCTGTATGCATAGAGTGTATCTAGAGTGTGCTTGTTGTATGTCTACTTTTGCAACATTCTTTATGTTACTTGTCACACTCTTCAACTCTTTTACAAAACCCGATACGCAGTCAGATAACAGGTCAAACACACCGGACTACAATCCTGTCTAACACAGCATATGTTACACAGTTAAGGTGCACACATAGTTAAAGCTACATAATTCTTTCTGAAGATGCATTACAATGAATGTGTGTGAATAAACAGGGATGTGCAGTATTTCAGACACATGTACTTTTAAATACAAAATACTTATTGAAATACAAATTTAAATTAATTTCAGTTCAGTATTTTTGTATTTTCAAAATATATAAAATAATTTGTGCCAGTCAATCCCTTTATTAGGCTGCTGATTTCCTGTATCCTGTAACTTTCATGCTTTTGAGCTTCAATTGTACAAATCATTCTATTGGGTGAGCAGATTTTCTGCATTAATAAAGGAATCAGATAATGTACGGATGGCATGGTCAATTCTACTTGGTAAAATCGAACATCATGTCTTCAGTTTACATGAAGGAATGGCAGGGGCAAAATAGCATTAGATAGTTTATCAGTTATGGGTTTTATCAACTAGGTGGTCAAATTACTGCTTGCTAAATAGGCAATGATAGTGTGTATCGATTTAACCTCATCTATATATTTTATATTGACAGGCAGTTTTCTGTGTGCAGCTAAACGGTCAAATGAAGACAAAAATATATATTTTTTTACGAGTATTCACGTAAAACAGTCGTTTTATGTCTTGAGTGAAGGTATACTGTTTGAAATGTCATCAATATTTTGGGATCGTGTGTTAAAGTGACAGCTGCCTAATAATCCTGCTGCTGTCAGTAATCTAACGGCAAAAGACAAAGAACAATTCCCACACAGCTTTTGACTAGATAACTTTTGTAGTTTTATTAAGAATCAATATATATTTAACTCATACACTGAAGACTATGCAGTGTATTATTAATTTACCTTTGATTACATTATTCAATTTCTGTATTGCTAGACCTACCTGAAAAACTAACCACTCCTTATTTTATTTTTAAATTTGTATTTTATTTTATAATCTGTATTAATTTATCCTATTGCTTGTCATTTGTTTCTTTGTTTTAATTTCATTACTGACTGTAATAATTCCTTGAGAACTTTATTTACTTAGTAATAGTTTTTGCAGTGGAATTGAGAATAGTGACATTTTCCTGCTGTTTAAAAATGTAAACCTTATTTACCACACAACAATAAACTTTATCATAATCTAAATTGTTACTCTGAAATTTTGTATTGTCATGTAATATTTTGGTCATATCGCCCTTATCTACTCTTGCTAGAGCAGTTTTACACATGATTTATTTAGAATATATAAATGTGTTCACCACAAGTAATAGGCTACCTAGTCAGAAAAACGTTTAGTAATGGCGCACAGACAATATAAACCCTGTCTTTTAGAAAAGTTATGGTAGAGGTAGGTAAAAGGAAATCAAAAGTTTAAGTAGTTGTACACACCAAAATGTTCTTTGCTTTCAGAATAGGTCCAGACAGATTTCAGCCTAATAGTGATCTCTGAATGGCCAATTTCACATGCAGTTTGTGTATTTTCTAAATACAAAATACTGTATTTTTTCCCCTCCACACCGTATTTGGTATGTTATTTTGCATTTCAACTGAGGTATTGTGTATTTTAAATACATTTTCACGTCTTTATGCTGATCTCTGTGAATAAACAATAAGGAAATATAGTAAAAAAAAATACTGTATCTCAAATTGGTGAACTATGTCAATTAGCCTTGCAGGAACTCTGCACTCTGTTTCTCTTACACACCCACGGCCACATTCATTCAAAGTAGCAAACCGAAATTCATTCAGACACTTCAGTAAGATCTGATAATAGTCACATGCAATGAAATAGAAATCTGCATACAAATCATTTTAAACAAAGTTTAAGACAACACTGAATCAATGGCTTAAAATATAAATCAAGGTTTTGTAATGCTCAATTGCAGATTTGTTTGCCCCACCTTATTCTGTTGTAAAGATTGTCTTTGTTATCTTAAACTGAACATATAGGTCAAGAGTGCTGTAGTTATGTTTAAAATAAAAGACATGAACAAAAAGCAAGCAGAGATAGAGCGGGAGGGGGAAGTGTGACGTACACCTTCCAGGAGCGCAAATACAGACCTAATGAAGATAAACCTGAACTGATTGAACTGAATAAATTAAGGAAACATTGACACAGTAAACATAGGTTGTTATAAAGTTGCTCATATAACTACAAATGGCCATGTACTAGTGCAGTGTTTCACAGATTTAGATGCAAAATAAGGTTACGAGTCCTGTATGAATGCAACACTACAGACTTTCACAGGTCAGTGTCATTTTACAGAAACACCTGTTCTCCCATGGCACACGCTTGAACAACAAGCGACATACAATTCATCTGTCACGTAATCTAACCTCACATGTTGAGTTTTAGCTCTTCAAACAGAACTTACTAACTTACCTTAGAGGACTTCTGTGTCCCTTAGAAGTTTGAGAGAACAGATCCTCCCCATCTTCCCTTGTGCCTTTAAGCTCTCTCTCTCACTCCTTGCAGTCTGTCATTTTTCTATGATGCATTTCTACTGTAATAAGAACTTGCCTGACTGGTTTGACATGCTTACCCTTTTCAACCCCCTTTGATTGTTGTGCCTTCCTCTCTCATTTCCCTACCTCTCACTCCTCCCCCGTCTCTCTCTGTCTGCCTCCCTCTCTCTTTCTCCTTCCATCTATTTGTATCTCAGTTTCTTTGTCTCTGGTACACATGCACTGTACAAACCTGTCAACATGTCCACCCTTCATGTCTAATGAGAACATTCCTGGTTCATGGTTTCTTGGTGACTCAGTGTTAAAGTGCCTGTGACAATCATGGAGTCATTGCATTCTGATGATCAGGTATCGGATGAATGAAGGACTGACTTGTCGGAAACAGACCAGTGAACTTAAAATTTAAATTTTAGTCTGACTAAGTGTTTTCCTTTAGATGCAAATGCTGAAATTCAACCGAAACCGCACCTGTCTGGTTTTTGTGGAGTTGGATTTAACATACTACAATTGTAGCGCAGCCTTGTCCAACATATTTACACATTAATTGGACAACAGTTGACCTTGGTGTTGTGTATTTGCTCCAAAAGGTAAAAGTGATATGCAATGTATATTTAATCATTTAAATAATAAATGATGCATTGTGTCATGCATACGGATTCAGTGAACATAATGATCAGGCCATTACTAGAACAAAACTATTAATCCAACACCACAAAACTACACTAATTTCACTAGACTTAAACGATAGTAAATGGAAAATCAATTCAATTAACATGTTCCTTTTATATTATCAGGGCTTCACCCCCTTGATAAACTCCTCAACATGTTTTATGTATTCAAACAAGGTTTCTGCATCAAATTTGACAATAAACCAGCATGATGCATACCCGCATTTATCATTGATCTGCCTGCATTGACTCCATTGTATGAGAACTGAACTGAGCTGGACTATGACATCTCTGTTTTCTCCAGAGCGTCTGCATAAATTAACAAAATTAATAAGTTTTTAAACCAGAAATGAATCAACACTGAACTTAGACAATGACACTATTTTCTTCTTTGCTGTACAGCTAAAACAAAGTGTCTGTACTGTAAAAAGCTCTATAAAAATAAAGGCGACGACTTGACTTAAACCTACACTGTGTAACTCTTTTAGTTTATTCTTAGCTAAAAATTAGTTCTTTCAAAAATATATGTGCTCATTAATGTATATTTAATTTGTTCAGGTAATAAAGTATTCTCGTGAGTGAATAATATGCCATTCAAAACACATACGGGTGAGGGGTTCTGATGTTGGTCGCCATCTTGCCCCTCCATCTTGAATGTACATTAGCCAAAGAGGGACCCGTTAATTCAAGCTTCGCCTTTCGCGTTTACGTTCGAGTTAACAGCCATGAACGAGGTCGAACTGGAAGCCATGTTAATCTTGGACTACATTGGCCACCATAGGAGTTAAAACGAAATCGGAATTAGAGTTCTCAACGGGTCGGGTCGGCCCGACAAACCCGACGGGACCCGCGGGTTCGGGCCGGGTTCGGGTCGAAAATATAAGCAAATGACTCGGGTCGGGTCGGACCTCGGGCTT
>JAOTRC010000008.1:15717063-15729135 GCA_027497675.1 Cyprinella lutrensis | reverse complement strand
GAGGAACAGAAACTAATATTCACTGGATGCTCATATACCTTTTCACCACTAGATGGGGGTAAAAATCACACAGTGTACCTTTAATGTTACAACTTACCTAACACTTTGAAACTTATAGATCTACAAATAACACACCTTTCAATCTTGACTTTAAGGGTTTCGTTATTCTGTCTGCTCCATCTTCCATATACCCATTTAATTTTAATTTCCTCTGCACAGTTTTACTGGCTCACAGTTCTGTTAGGTAAAAACAGTATTAAACTAGTAATCTGTTTGACTGTGGTTGTGGCAAGGAGCTGTTATCCTATTTTTATAGGGTCTATGTTAATACCAGATCATTGAAAAATAAGAAATCAAGAACTTGCAGCATATGTCAGTGAGATGAGATGAGATGAGAGATTATAAACATTTATAGAGATGGTTGCCATATGTTGGCAAACATTGATGACCTAAAGACTGTCAAGCAGTGTTAAAACAGCAAGGAATGATAACAAAGACAGTCTTATAATTAGGCAAATTTAAAATGAATAAAGAGTAGTATGCAAGATAATGCAAGTTGCAATGCAAGTGTTTCCTTTGTATTGACCAATGCTTCAACTGAAACCAGAAGTACCAGCTGCAAAATTGACTGCATTTTACCCCAAAATCCCAAGGACATCCTTGCAAACAGGTACTGCATGAGCATTTTTTAACCACTAATCCATCGTCAAGCATAATTTACATGAATGAAGATTCAAGCATATGAATTATGAAGATACAAGGGCCAGAATATAAGGCAAAACTGATTACACTCCTTAAAATATTGAAGGTGCAACACACATTGAAACTGAAGTAAATGAAACATTATTCTAACAGTACATTTCGAAAAGGTAACAAAACATTTTGACAATTGATTACCTGGCTGTCTTTCTGTGGCACACTTGTGGGCTGAGTTGCTCAACTTCCTGCAGCTGCAAATGAAGTTTGCAGAAAAAGGAGCAGCTCAGAGGCTGAGAAAGAAAGAGAGAGAGAACGCAGAAGGGCGGGAGTTATGCTTTAAACGCATTTGAAACTTGACAGACAGATATTTGGCATGCTCTAAAGCATGTGAATGAAAAGATACTCAGACAAAATCACGTATTTATGATGCTGTTTTATATGTACACATTTTTATATAGCTATATCTCTTGCATTTGAATGTACATTATCTAAATACAATGTATTACTTGTTTTTGATTACATGTATAAATGTGATGCAAATACTAAATCAAAAAAAAAAATGAACTGGTAAACATTAACTTTTAATACAGTATTCAAACATATAATCCAAAGCAATTCATACAGCACAAATCCTAAGCATTTAAAGCATTTTGTAATTAAATAAAAATAAAACTATGTGAAGGTTTACCTTAACAGCAGTTATGCATGCAGTCTAACCACCATCACTCAACGGTCTGTCTTGCATCACTGAAACAAGCACACTGTTGACAGCAACAGCAGAGGAAGCTGGTTAAATTTGTGGTTTCATTCAGAGACAAAAATGTAACTGCAACTGAATCTTTCGATCCATTTTTGATTGCAAGTGAACACAAGCAACACACTGACATTACAGATGGGATGGAATGATAAAGCAAACAAAATATGCCACATTGTTGAGCTGCTTGTAGACACACAGTATAATTAGATGTTTCAACATCTTCTGTCGTCTGATGTCCTGTTTAGCCAAAACAGCTTATTTCTTGTCGAGAATTGATTGGTCACGAAGAATTTAACTTTTTAGCTGCTGAATAGCACCGCATCCTTCCTAAAGCTAGGTTAATGCATTATCTGTTATGTAGCCTATATCTGCACTGATTTTCATAAAAATCTGACAAATGCAGAATGTGGTTTATTTTTTTTTAACAGGACAGAGTGAGTCACTTGCCTACCACCCATTTTTTTCTTTCATTTTTCTAAAACGTCTGTACAATATCAGAGATTTTATTCCTTCTTTCTTTTCCAGGGCTTGAGATAAAGTCATGATTGTTGCGATATCTGTTATTACTGGAGAAACAATTTCATCCCTTGTTGTCTTTTCATGCATCTGCCACCCACCTCTGTTCCCCCCGAAAGAATTGGTGTCATTGTTCCGTGTGTTGATCTGATAAAGGCCAGCTAATTCAAATGTTCTGAGACTGCTCTCTTCATTTTCACAGAAACAAGTCTAGAACTTTGAAAAGCCATGTGCATAATGTTTGGATGCATTGACAGTACATGTGTGTGTGGCTTGTGAGCTCCTAGAGCTATAATCTCACACAAGGAAAAGCCGTGTGGTTTGGAACGACGACAGACACAGTGGTATTGGTGTGGTGTAAATTTATATACCCTATATGCCACTTCTGTATGAGTAACTCTCTGAAAATAGTAGGATGGAATGAGAAAACCATTGTAATGTGGTTGAAAGAAGGGGGAGGGAAACCAAACTTTTAAAAAAGGAACACGTTTTTATCTGATAAGGAGCACAACGTAATTGCCTGTACATGGCAAAAGTACATTGCCTGTACAAAAGTAGTACATGGAACAATTAACGCAAGGGCATTTTTGTGAACAATTTGCACACATATTTGTTTTGCTGACCTGATAGTGTCCTGCGAATCGCTGAGGGCATTTTAAAAAACACTGAACTGATGTTAAGATATTAACTCCAAACCACAAGGTGGCGTCAAAGATGAGTAGCCGGAAGAGTTTTCCCATGCAAAATATGCGACGAAGAGAAAGACCACACGAGATGTAAACAAAAACTCTCCTGAAAGTGCTGCTGTCAACCCGAAGAATAACGAGCTGAACTTGTACCACTGACTACCAATATCAGCCGATTATATCTTCCTTTGATGAGCATTTAAGTAAAATCTAACAATGGCAGAAGGAAACACTCTTTCCGGTGTAAATGTTGTGCTTGTTATGGCCTACGGAAGCCTGGTAAGTACCAAACTGTATAGTAACGTTATTTGTATAATAATAGTTGCATTTTTATTCATCTACAGTAAAGCTGGAACAATATATATCAGTATTTTCTTCGTACAATATGCATTGACAGTTCAGATTTGTCAATTTCATTTTAGTTTCTCAAAACTTATTGAATTGCCCATTAAGAAAGCGTCGTATTTGGCACCTATGGTTTTGACATCTCTAACTTTTGAGCCTATATTGCCCGTGTCAGAATTGTATTTGAGTGTGTATGTTGATTGAACCCTTCTGTAATCCTGCAGGTGTTTGTTCTGCTGTTCATCTTTGTGAAAAGGCAGATAATGCGCTTCGCTATGAAGTCTCGCAGGGGACCGCACGTCCCGTTGGGTCATAACGCACCGAAGGTATCCCGACACCCCCCAAAAATCCTTATGTCTCTATAGATGATATTTGATTTATAGTAGTATCAACACCTAAATATTTTTGGCTACTGCTGTAAAACAAAATGCCACCAGCAGGACAATAAATGGTAAAAGTATAGCCTATGTTTTCAGGGTCCCACGCAAGGTTTTATAAATACTGAGGTCCCAAGAGGTAGAACTTCTACTGAACTTTATGAGATAAATGTCTTCATTGTAATGCATTGCTGAATGGAACACATCAGACACACTTATAGCAGAATTCTAATGTCCTTGTGTTATTTAGCCTGAGGGTAATGATGACTGACAGAATTTAGTATACATGACAAAAGCATAGAATGCCATCTTCGGATTTCCTTTATGTAGTATTTATTGTGTCTGAGTGTTGTTGAGAATATTACAGGTTAGGAATTCTAGTGAGGAAAAAAAGTAATGTCTAATCTCAGAACAAACATAAATCAAACAACAGGAATTATTGTATATAAACGCACATGAGCACATTTAAAGGGTTTATATTCTTATTATTTTAAAAGGCTACTCCACATAGGAAGAATAGACATGCCAACTAGTAACTGACCTGATGCAGACATATTTCGTTTGTAGTGCACTGACTCAAAGTTGCATTTTTTACAGGACCTAAAAGAAGAGATTGACTCCCGTTTGTCTAAAGTGAATGACATTCGCTATGAGCCACATCTGCTCTCTAAAGATGACGATCGACTGAAGCATCAAGGCCAGAGTGGTGAGAGAAGCAAAGAAGCCCCTAGCAGTTCTCTTCATAACACTGCTGCAGATGTGAAAACTTATGCCTGTGTGTATGTTTTTGCAGGTTGTTATAATTATCTCTTCAGAATGCAAGCGTTAGATGCCATCAGAGACACTGGTAAGACCCTCTTTTGCCTGTGTGCACGTCAAGATCACGGCTTACTGGAAAGATGTTTTAAACGAATTCACATCAATTTTGCATGGATAATACCATGTTCAGTTTAATATTTTTTAGGCATAAAAAAGGGATAATTAATTTGTGGTAATGTTACTTTTTATTTATATCTGGTAAATAAAATATCTGTTAACAAAAATGTGTTTGTTTTAGTTTTACGTCAGATTCAAAATTTATAAAACTTCCTTAAATTTTACACACTTAATACTTTACCACTATAAAGTTTGGGGTCATTAATTTTTTCAAGGCTGCATTTATTTGATCAAAACACAGGAAAAAAAGTAATTTTGAGAAATATTATTCCAATTGAAATTGAAAAGAATAATATATTATTAGATGTAATATAATCCTGTGATGGAAAAGCTGCGTTTTTTAGCATCATTCCTTTAGTCTTCAGTGTCACATGATCCTTCAGAAATCATTTTAAAATGCTGATTTGACGCATTTATTAACAATGTTGAAAACAGTTGTGCTGCTCTCTCTCTCTGATAAGCTTGTGAAATAGAAAACTGAAAGCATACAGGTCTAGTCTTATCTGATCTGGTTCTGTCCCACCCATAGATCTCCCGTTTCACGAGTTGTGTCATAGTGCCAGTGCTCTGACTGGTCGCCGCTACAGGAAATGGCTGCTGGACCTGCGAAACTCTCATTCTCTGTCCAAGTCGAGTCACAGTGCGCTCCTAGATCGCTTAGTGGAGGGCTACGACAGCGCTCGTCACGGGACAGGGGTCAGTCCTGGTCTCATGTGTGTTAATTTGTCATTTACAGCAGGGGGTGCTGTAGGACAATATTTAAGAGGCTTGTGTTCTCTTTCCCATAGATTTTTGGCGAAGCAGAGTTTGTGAAGTATAAGGAAGATCTGGCTGAACTGGCTGATGTGTAAGTTATATTGTATCATTTTTGCTGTTCTTCGCTCATATATACCACTTTTCTCACTCTATTAACTTTTTGTTCCCCACAGTGTCAAGACCTACTCCAGCAGCACCAATCTAAACCAGCAGCACCAGTCAGCAGCTAAAGATCTGACCAGCTCTCCCGGCCCCTCGTCTGCCTCAACCATTCAGGTCACGTACCTGCCGTCATCCGGACAGCGCAGCAAGAGGCCCAAACACTTCCTGGAGCTCAAAAACTTTAAAGACAACTATAATACTCTAGAGAGCACACTTTAGGGTATGAAACCCTTTTGAGGAACTTTGTAAATTGAACTCAAACTGTGAAACGGAAGCGTCGCTCACTGGAAAACCCCTTATGTAGAAAAGACCACAGTGGGAGTTGAAGTAAAATGGCCTGAAATCACATTGAGGATGTGAGAATGATTTAAGATACAACAAAATCTGTGGGATAAATGTCATTGTGAATGCTTTAATAGCAATCCAAGAATGTTACATTTCTAATTTTATTGTTGTCCTGCTAGAACTCTTTCTATTTTCTTATGTTACAAGTCATAGTCACGCTTCACCATTTTCTTTCTTTGTGAGAATAGCCTTTAAATATGAAGAGGATCAATATGAAGTTCTTTAGCTGAGATGAGAATATTCTTACATTTGTTTTATAGTAAAACAATTATAATTTGAGGTTTACAAATAAGATCCTGTGTCAGATAAGAGATTGCCGGACGTCATTCTAACAGAAACTGGGTGAGAAAAATATTAATTTCTTTGCTACTGATCAGAATATTGTCCTTATTTTTTAAGTGCAATTTAATTTTTTTTTAGTTCATGCAAATGTGTGAATAAGGAGGAACAAAGTGCTTTGAGTCTTGAAGCTACGTGTTTTTCTGTCTTGGTAACATGAGAGGCTGTCTGTGTTGACTATCACTGTATTATAAAGTCTTATGAGATCTAATATAGTGTCTGCTTTTTCTGTACCTGCACTGCTGTGCCTTTAGGGGTCTTCACTAACAAGACATCAATGGTTACCCTAGTGAAAAAAATATTATAATTAAGCCCAATTTATTTGTATGTACTTTAGTATAACTAAATATACAGTATTAGTGGCACACTATAAATTCGTATACTTAAAGTCTGTTAAATTGGAACAACTTATTTTGTACTAAATTAATTTAGTTGTCCAAAAGCAGTGCTGAAGTTCAACTAAAGTTGTATTTAATATAATTTAAATGTGACCCATGATACACATTTTTTATACATTTTACGTTGTAACTTTTCATGTTGTTAACATTTCTAAATCTATTTGACATAACTTTTTGTGTAATTTTAGTACTGGTTAGAATCATTTAAATAATTTGCTTAATAATTCATAATATTTTGACAGCACAAAGGGCTGCAGTCCACATTCCAAAGTACAACGGCCATTAATGGGAAAAGTGTATTGCAGTGTAGGAATAAACTAAAATATTAAAATTTCTGATTGAATTTCTTTCACATTTCTTTCAACTGACTACAGTAAATGTTGTTTTCTTTATTTGTTATAATAACATATTTACTTTTGTAACTAATTTCTATACGTATGTACTGTAAAGCTGATTTGCAACCATACAAAAAAAAAGAAAAAAAAAAGATTTGAATTAATAGGCTACCTCCTACCTGATATTCAAAGTCTGCTTAAATTTGAAAAGGTAAAGGTCATAATTATAAAACTTACTTCATTTTTTAAATCTAGGCTATATTAATCAGTAAAACTCAAGTACAGTTCATAGTAGGCTATTGTACATTTAATCATAACAGGTAAACGGGATTCAACAAAAAAATGACTGATTTGCATCATTGTTACATTTGCGCTGTAGTTGTGTTTGGAAGTTCTGGCCTTACAGCACCTGTTAGCAGAAACAAACTCAGTTCATACCTTATATTTTATTTGGTTTGCACAAAGGGGCCGTTTACACCTGGCCACTTCATTCGTTAACAAACTCAGTTCATACCTTATATTTTTTTTGGTTTGCACAAAGGGGCCGTTTACACCTGGCCACTTCATTCGTTTTCTATGATCGGAAAAGCCAAGTGTAAATGCCCCCCGAAACGCATCTGAGACGGATTTGAATCCGATCGATCAAACCACTTCAGGAGGTGGTCTGCTGGGCCGCATTCCAGACGAAACTGGACAAGTGTAGAAGCATCTGGTTGTCGAAACCACATATGTAAATTTTACTCCTCCCAAAAACGCTGAGAGCATGTTATAGGCTATATGCATGTTATTTTAGTCAGATATATGACGACGCTACTGAGACACCAGATGAGCAGCTGAGCGCGTCAAGCCAACGCGCCGCAAAAAAAATCGCAGACGCTTAAAACTACCATCTTCATTAAAAGTTGCTTAAAGAAACGAAATAAGCTTACCATGACTGTTGCCGCTCTTTATTGCTGTCTTTGCTGATTTTGAAATTAGCCGATGATCAATAAAATTCAGCTCATATCTGTTGCTTTCGGTGACGTGCACTTCCTTAAATCTGTAAAGCGCGAGAATTGAAGATCGGATTTATATCCGTTTTGCAAAAACACATTTATGTGGCCAGGTGTAAATGGAATCACTTTGCGAAATCCGATATCTATCCGATCTGAGAAAACGCATTGGCCACATAGCATCATCTAAAAATAATTTCATCATTCTTAGATTTAAATTAAAAACACGTGGTGAGACTGCAATTAGTTTTTAGACTAGGGTTTCCTTCTGACACAATCTGCAACACACATTCCCAACATTGTGCACTCTAGCTAGTTCGGATGTTTAGCAAAAGTACAACAAAACCGATTGTTGGTGAGTTAGTATGATGTCTGTGTGTTGTTGAGTGTGTTGTGATGAGTGTGTTAGCTAGTGTGTTCGAAACTCAAGCATTGCGGTGTGACGTGTCAACTTCTGGTTTAACCAATGTTAGGACGTTGGGGCAGGCCAATGGGGGTCAAAGTTAGCTTCGGCGGTTACAGTGTTTTAAAGTCATGTCAGAAAGAATGTATGAGATGAAATGCACATGAACATTAGCACAACTCGTAATTGTGAGTTTTGGTAACTTTGGATTTTCTTAAGAGTTTCTGAGTTACCTCTCCATATCATAAAAGTTTGATAGGTATATTACATCATCTTTAAGATGCCATAAAACCAACCATACCAAACCCCATTCCCCTTTTGACAAAAAAGGGAAGACAACAACATTCATGAAACTAGTTTATTTAAATACAATACACAAAATTGCCATTAATTCAAGCACAACAAACCACTCGTTTTTTACTACAAAAATATTATTATTATTACAAAAAAATAAAAGATTGTTACATGCTTGTCTGAAGCCTTTCTAAGGAATTCACATCAAGGTTAAAGTTCACACAAACAGAAAATATACACAAAACTTTCTACAAACGTGCAGGTGGATAAACATGGTAATGGATTGCATATTCGAACACACCCTTGTCCAGAATTAAATTAATGAAGTATAAATAATCCATGTTGTGATATTATTACCTGTTCACACATGGCACTACTTTGAGTTGGGTAGGTGCTCTGGCCAATCACATCAGTTTTCTAACTAGGTGCTATAAAACCAGTTTACTGAATGTTGGAAATAGCTAACCTAGTAACTGCAGCAGTTGGCTCGACTGAATAACAGGGGTCACACTGTGTTCTACTGGCCTGAACTGGCTCAATAGAGGACAAGTGTTACATTCTTTCAATCGTATGAAACACTCACAAGGCATCTTTGTTTTTCATATGAGGCAAGTCATTGGATTCTCCCTGCTGTGTCTCTTTGGTGAGATGAAGAATAAATATTTGTTGCAGTTTTTTGTTTCAGGATAAGCATGTCATGTCAAGCAACTCACTGTCTCCCCTTCAGTTCTTTCAGTTATCAGTGTTATTTAAGATAAACCAGGAACCCTGCTGTTCCCGATCGCTTTCCTCAATGCCAGAGAACGCATTTTCCAGCCTTAATTTAGATATAAATAGATACAGTGAAGATGCAAAAATCCTTCATCCTTCTTTACTTCATATCCCTTTAAATAAAATAATAAAATAAAAATGTTTTCCCATCTGTTACCGTCTCTATAATTTGTCTAACTCAGAAAAAAGACCCCTTAATTCCACAAGTGTTTAGACGTGCTAATACCGAGGGAGATTACGAGAGATAAAGAGAGCTCAACGAGGGTGTTTAGCAACAAAACCAGTCTGTCCATTAATATTGGGTGAAAGGCATTATCTTCAGAGGGCCAGCCTCAAATAAATACCAAAATATCCCCAGCATCCATCTAGAAGCCCTTCACACTTCTTACAAAAATGAAAATGAGTTAATCATTTTTGTTTTCGTCACTTGTCTTCATAAAAATGGATATCTTCACTATAACAGTCCCGGTTGTGTCAAACCTACATTGATTATTCATAGTAAATAATTGTGGACAGACCTCTGCAATGTTAGTAGTATACTCGGAGAAAAGGCCTTTAGACATTAAAGCAATGGTGTGTCCTTTGGTGAAGGTCTGTGGTCATTTGTGTTGCTAGTATCCAGCAGTGATACTGGAGGAAGGTACGGTTGTCACAGCAGTGCTGTCATGTTGTTGTGGTAACGTTCATGATTTAATTTCAATGACTTTGATGAAGGGCAGACTCTTGTTGGTTTGGGTGGACGGTCTCAGAGGCTTGCTGTGGAGGAGACATAAATTGCGTGCTTGTATGTCTGTTATCAAGAATATGTGACTATTTGCATCACATAATTTGCGTGTAGCTATCGGGATAATTTGCATGTCTTACCTGTAGACAATCTGCGCATTGGTGTCTGATGGCAGGTATGAATTTGACCTTTGACTCCCCAGGTAGTAATCCACCTGATCGTGCATTTGTTTGTTCTGCGAGCAAAGCACATTCACAAAGGTCAGATATCAGGAAAGACTCATGAGATCACAGATGAAAGGGTGATTTAACTGATTTATTTTTGTAATTGTAATAGAAATGCTATTTTATTCATATATTTAAAATAAAAAAACTTGGGTGCATTTTCAGCAGTAATTCATTAAATTATGATGAGATGATGGAGAGGAGAATTAACTATTATTAACTATAGTTGAAAATAAAAAACAAAAGAGATTATTTTTAACCAGTTCCGTGTTTACCATAACCAGTTCCGCGTTTTTAAAATAACCAGTGTAGTCCAATTCCTGAACAAATGACTCTAAAGAGCTGCTTTTTTTAGTGATTCAAACACGCACACCACCAAGAACCAATGAAGCAAACACATGCAGCTTAAATCATTGTAGTTACTAAGTTGTTTATATGACACATTACACATTTTGTCAGTAGTATTTTATGCTTATTTATGCGTTTGTCCTCGTAGTATTTTATGCTTATTATTAAATGAAATGTTACCACATTTTCATTCGTTTAACATTTTTACTTAATATATGCACTTAAATACATATATACATTACTGAAGTAAGTGTAACAAGAAAACATTGTTACAGTGTTTACTTCGATGAGTTATTTGTGAAATTGAAAACTGTTGCAAATTGTTGTTAAAGCCAATTAATAGATAGGACTCTGAAAAGTCACAAAAAGTCATTGTAAAAAAAACCTTTTGAAAGAATTGTTTCAATGTTAAAATAAAAATACTACATGAAAAAACTATTTATGGAACAATTAAAGGGATAGTTCACCCAAAAATGTTGTAGTCACTTAATCGCGTTGTTCCAGACTTGTGTGACTTTCTTTCTTCTGTTTAACACAAGAGAATATATTTTGAAGAATGTAATCAAACAGTTGATTTTGGCCATTGACTTCCATAGTAAGAAAAGAAAATGCGATTGAAATCAATGGCCACTGTCAATTGGCTGGTTACCAACATTCTTTAAAATATCTTCTGTCATGTTCAACAGAATAAAACAACTCATTCAGCTGTGAAACAACATGAGGGTGAGTAAATGATGACAACATTTGACATTTTTGGGTGAACTCTCACTTCAAGGAACCAGAAACAGTCTTAGGAATTGGAACCAGAACCAAAATCATTTGAAATTGTGACTTCCACCTGGATGTGGGTTTATATCCTGTAAACTGACCTCTGCCTCCAGCATGGCCACCTTCTCCTCCAGCTCTCTGATCACCCTGTCTCTCTCTTGAATCACCATGCGTGAGTTCTGAAGCTAAACGGCACAACGATGGAAAGCTGGCGTTAGAAAGTGAACCTATGTTTGTATGGGAGTGTGTGTGTGCGCAGCGCACAAGTACCTGTTCAATCATTTGTCGTAGTTTTCTCTGTTGACTCTTGAGCATGTCATCCAAGTGATGAATCTTCTCTTTCAAAATCGCATTTTCCTTTTCCAGCTCTTCTAACCTGTTACATGATAAGGCAGCTATTTAGAGCAATGCCCAATTGATGTTTAAAGTGATAAAAGACAACCTTACGTGACAGAATCAGTACAATATGTCATGACCCTCACCTCTCCCTCCCTGCATGGCCCTCCTCCCTCAGTTCGCGCAGCTGCAGGACTTCGGCTTCTTTGGTCATGAGCTGGTCTCTGAGGGAGGTGCTCTCCTGCTCCATGCCACCCATGAGACGTTGAAGGTCTTCGACCTGCTGATCCTGCTGCTCCTTGCTTTGCTGAATCTTCTTTAGATACTCACTCTGCTCAGATAACTGCCTCTTATACTGGCGAGCCTCTGCCTACAAGAACATGAACAAAGACAAAAAAAGAATTGAATCACAAAGCTTTACAAAGTATTACACAGATTTCTGAAATACACAAATCTGATTTGTTAATCATAGGATTCTGTGGAGAAATCCTGTTTTGTACAATGAGCCCTAAACTGTATATACATATATATATATATATATATACAGTATATATAAACAGT
>JAOTRC010000008.1:15688600-15710067 GCA_027497675.1 Cyprinella lutrensis | reverse complement strand
TATACACACACATGCTTGTATATTTTTAAGAAATATTTTCATGTATATACTGTATATAGATTTATAATTTATATTATACATAAATATAAATATTTTATATATAAATAATAATTTTTTTCTTAAATATACATGGATGTGTGTGTATTTATATATATACAAAATAATTAAACACCGTGCACCCACATATATTATGTAAACACAAACTTTTATTTTGGATGCGATTAATCGCATTTTGCTCGATTACAAAGAACCTTATTGTCAAAAACATTCCATGTAAACTGGAATTTACACACTGTTATATTACATGTCATCAAGAGGGATTTCAGAATTAGTCTAGTGATGCAAGTTTGGGAAGGCAAGCTGTCCGAGTAAAAAAAAAAAAAAAGATCTATTATTATTGTAATGCTTACTAAATCACTAGAAAAAACACAACCACATCGCGACCCACCTGGCCAAAACAACACATTTATCATAATCCCATAAACAAAACAAAACAAAAATAACACTACCAGGATGACGGAAGGCAACCAAATAGTCAGTATCAACAAAACAGTGCGACAAAACCTTTTTAGGACAGTAAACAAACAAACTAATAATGAATTATGCATTAATATATTTACCAGAGGTAGGCTAGTAATCGCAGGAACGTCCCGCAACTGTATGCGAATTGGGTGTTTCCATAGAAGGCAAAGCAGCATTTAGAGTCGAGCCAGCCAAGTTCAACACCACACCTCAACCCAGGAAAGCAACAAAGACACTCAACACACACACTTAGATGACACGCAACCAGCACACAATATTATCACGCCTGTAATGGAGAGGATTAAAACAAATCTATGCGTAAAGGAGTTTGAGATGATTCTGCTCGAGGCATCATAACAACAGGCTTTTCACTAAAACATACTAGCACCACATTCAAAAACTCATAGCTCATTTAAATGGACACAAATACACACACACAAAGTCTCTCTGGCTGAGCAAACACTGTCACACAGGAATGATCAATATTCAGAGATTATATAACAGCTCTGTGAGATTTGCATTTTTGTGTGTCAAGGAAATTGAGAAAAACAGAGAGATGGTGGCACCCAGGTATTTGGAACGCAAACAGACCATTAATAACAGATGGAGAGAGAGTGCAAAGGTGTTTGTTCACTGAAAATCAAACCGGGTCAGAGTGAAACCTGAACGCAGGTGTGAGGTACAAAAGGGAGAGAGACACAGGACACAGAGAAAGGGATGGGTGATGAATTGTCTGAGAGCCGTGAGTGGAATGTGTCATTGGATACAGGCCTTTGGACCCCTCAATGAGACAGACAAAAGACTTGGCTAATCACACAAGCGTTTTTCCTTGGTAAGATGTAGCCTAAAGGTCACGCGAGAAATCTGAGACTGTACATAGACAATGGTAACTTTACACAAACACTGAATCTGAGAGAACTGAAACATTAATAATGGCATCATAAATCTCACTGTTAGAACGGGATACATTTCTAATAAAATATTTCAGTTAATGAAATAAACTTATAGTACTTTGAAGTATTTAAAGTAAATGTTATGAAATGCCAAATGTCATCGAATTAATAAATTAGAAAAATAAATTAGCTAAAGGGGCTGTTTTAAATGGAAGTGTGTACTTAAATGTGGTTCAAAATGTGTTGCTAAAAATATTTGCACAACTTTGTCACAAAAGTCCCCCTTTTGTTATATCAACATTCAATAAAATTAGATACTTGTCTTTTGCAACCATAAAACCATTTTCTTCCATTTTAGTGCCATTGCACACTAACTTTGATAATCAATAAATAAGTTTACATTAGTAATAAACAAATGAGTTTATAACAAACTTAAATATTCATTATTGTTCAAGTCCTTGTGTTGACAAGACAAAACACAAGATAATTTAACCACAATGTTCTGTGGAACTTTGTCACCTCAAGGCAACACAGCAAGCCAACATTTCACATGTGTACAAATTACATATTTGTTGCTACTGTACTGTATGCCCTACTGCATATCCCTAATGACTATCATGCAACCTGCTTCATAATGCAAACTTGATGAGAGAGGCATCATTTTCACAGAAGTCACATAAAGAGTGAGTAAATACAGGTTAGAAGTTAAATGTTGTTATAAGAGGGATTTATAGAGGGAGCGGTTAATGAGAAAAATGGAGGAGAGAGAAAGTAAATATACAGACATGGCTGTGAAAAAATAAAAAAAATAAAAAGGGGAAACACGTTACATAACCAAGGTCATCTGCCTTACAAGGTCATCCGGCTAAACTTGCAAAAACAATATACATACAAAAGAGCTTTTGTTGGTTTTCACTCCATATGAAAAAGGGAAAAAAATAGCTTTTTTCTTTTACAAATCATTTTAAAATAAGGTAAAGAATAAAAGTAAAAAAATAAAGCTACTAAAAAAGTTGTCAGTCATTTATTCATTTATTTGACCTTGAAATGCTTGACGAGTTGAGAAAGCAGTGCATGATGTTCTGTTTTCATATTTGCAAAAACTGTAGCTGCTGAAAAACATACAATACGGTGCTTTAAGTCAGACTTGAATAGTCTAGTCAGAGAGAATGGGGAAAAAAGGAAGGAAACCTGCCACAATCAAGCAAATACTTGAGCCTTATCTTTCTTCCAATCTTCTAGCACAGACGTTTCCATTATATAGGCTAGCCCATATTCCGTGGAACAAAAAGAGGCCATAAAAATACAGTATACAAGCACAAGGCTGCCCAGCAACCCTCCTGGATGGAAAGATCAAGTTAATAATCATCTAATTCATCATAACTCTTTATATACAGAACGTTATATACAGGCGATTGAACAGACACAGATATAGCTGGCATTTGGATTAACTAGCCTATTCTCCATGTTGGCAGAAATTCCTCTCACAGGTTATTAGTGAAACCAAATATCAAGTGACATTAAACCAGATTAAGCATCTGTTGTGCACACAGAAAAGGACAAGTGGAAGAAAAGGAGATTTAGTGCAGTTTGCCACATTACTGTTAATCACTACAGTCGCACGTTTAGGCTACAAACGTCATTTTGACGATATCAAGTAATTAATGAAGCACTAAATCATTTAGCCTAAATAACTGGTAGAAAATGTCCAAACCAGGAACACGTGGAAGAAATGCCTCACAGGGGATCAAAGTTCTCCTCTATGAGTTGCCTTGAGAAAATGACCCTAAAACTTTGTCAAGATGTGTAACATTTTCCCTTAAAACTTACTGGTAGTTTTATTTACTTTATTTTAGGCCTAAAGTCACATTTTTACTCGTGCTTTGCTTATCATACAAGAAGACTAACGTTATGTTTGGATAGCCATTCAACTTTATTCAAACACACAAACAAACGAACACAATTGATGTTCTACAGATATTAAACAATATAGGCTAGTAGTGAATAAATTGGTAGATTACATACCATTCTGTCATCCCATTTGATTTCATCAAATGTGCACATACTCCCCATTCGATTCATTTTAGCTGAATGTTTCTACACTACAAAGACAATAGTGCTTCGGTAAAGTAAAATAACAGCAGAAGTTGACTATGCCACGGCGCGCGCGAGTTTGTCGGTGTTGTGTTTTGTTCTGTTCTGGTCCGATACGCTGAATAATAAGCAGCCTCGGTGCAGTTATTAAAGCGAGCTGAAAGGTTTTGACAGACTCTCCCCTCCCCTTCACAGGTTTCACGGGACGGGTCGTTAACGCGTCAGAGTGAAAACTGTCGTGTGACCTCATTCATTCGGCATGTTTGTTTCGCCTCAGCTTGCGGGAACAGTGTAGGATGTTTCACCTGAGAGACACGATCTCATCCCTCTGTCCCGAGGATACGCAAAATTAAGCAACGGGATTTGACATAAATCTAAAGGTTACTCGGTTTCTTCAGAGTGATAGCTGAAAAATGACAGGCCTTGCGATAGAAGCCTGCTGAAAGCAAAAGAAAAGTGGGAGGACTTTAAGAAATATGACTGCAAACTACTCAGTTCACATCAATTTCACAGTTGAATTATATTGTCTTTATTCTGCCTGTACTACCTGTAAAGCTGGTCTCATCATTATTAATAATAAAAAACAACAACAACAAGTTAAAAAAGAGAAGAAAATATATTTTTCTGTCTCCATTTAGATCAAAATAAATTAAAATTAAATATATATAATATACAGTAAAAATAAATATTTTTAATAATTAAAAATGTGTAATATGGAGCTTGTAGGCCTAATATAGAGCGAGGTGAGGAAGAAACTCAAGTGAGGTAATCAGACTCGTGAGTAATCGATAACATATTCACCTCAATCCTATCTTACAGTCCTCCTATATAATTTGATGTGTCACTCTGTAATTATTGAATGCACAATATTTATCAAGTTTGCATCATCGTGGTCGAGACAAGACACAACTGGAATTAAAATGTAGTATGATAAGGAGTTTGAGCTCAGAAATAGGCCTAATACAGTAGGCCTAATAGCCTACCAAAGTCATATAATGAACAACTATAGGAAATCCAAATGTCTCCATTTGTATCCCTATCTTTATATGTCTGTGTCATTATTTAAGTCTGATACATTATAAATTGATGCAGAGAGAAAAAATGTCATTCTAAAAAATGTGCAAATTAAAATGCATCACACCCAAATTTTCAAATTTTACACCCACTTATCAAATTTTCTCCTAGTGGCACTGAATTAAATCAATAAATGTCCTATGACATTGCCATTGAAGTTTTCAAGGACTCACTTCATCATTTATATTGTTTAGGGTATCATTAAAAAATATCACCACTCTTACCTTGATGTTGTATAGTAGCTAAAGAATTGAACTAAAGTAAAAATAAAATTATTAAATTATAGCAAGTACCAGTTTCAAAACCTTCGAGCACGAGACTTGTAATAATGTCAAATTGAATTTTGAAATACTGTCAAACTTGTAACATCTCGCTGCAGAATGCAGTTTTTCCTTTTTGTCGCCATCTCTGTTCGAAATCTGCAATTGCAGTCATTCGCGGAATTATAAACTTTACGCGAGTTGTGCCTCGACGCGGCACAGCATGGATGAACACAATGTTTGAGGAGAGTGTGTCAGTCACCGAGCCAAGCATTCAGACACAGATTATTCTTTTTGGAAGTATGACCAACTTAGTCATTTTCACCGGAAAATTACATCTGAACTAGTGAGTAACATATACTTTTGTTCTGGTTCAATGGGTTCAAAAAGTCTATTGAACCTTTCTGGATCGATCCGCCATCAAATTGATAACTTTAATTATCAAGGTCTGTGAGAAAAAGCTATAAATTTCCACCTTCAACATCCTCACACGCAATATAGCAGAGACTTTTTTATGTGTACAGATGTGACGTAATGACGTATGGGCTCAAATTTTCCACAGAAATCCATCAGTAGCTTACCATTGAAATTAAAAAAAAAAATACTACAAGCTTACCGTTTTGAAATGAGCTAAGGCAAGCAGTTTTGAACAGTGGCTGGTTATGTATTTGATCCAAAATTATTTTGGATAATTTTTAACCCAAAAAAATTAATTTAAGATAGGCCTATAAACATGTCTGGAAAAGGCACCCACGGCAAATACTGTAAAGTCATTCATGAAAATTTGCCGGGGGCATTACACTCACAAACCTGCCCTTCCTTTTAAAAATTTAAGCAATATGCCAAATAGCAATAGACAGTTGATATTAAGCAATAATTTCTTACACTCTCTCTCTCTCTCTGTGTGTGTGTGTGTGAAGGGTGTGGATTTGACTCTTTGTGAAATACAAAAAGGTTCAACATTTAATGGAGGACTTTTGTATGGTGCATAAAGGAAGTTATAATATGTTTTTTTTTAACATTTCTGGTAGATGTTTTTAGATGGTTTCACATGAAAGTGATGATGAAGTCTTAATATACAACCTGTCCAGATTTCTTAAGAAAAATAATTCAACTAATTCACGATAACGTGATATTAATAACATGGAAAACCACCATAAGATTTTCACAAGAACTGAACCCAACCCCTTTATACTGTTAATTCTTAAATGCGTTTAATTCATCAATTTATGTTTTCAACTCTCTAGTTCTTGCATCAGTTATCAAATCATCAGTGTGCATCTATGACTGTTCTTTACAAAACAATTAGATAGTGTGATAAAAAAAACGGCTGATAGTTGCTTTGACCATCTTTAAGTTCAGTTTGAAAAAACTAGGGATTTAAAAATTCATGACAACAGTTTCTCATTAGAGGATTAAAAAACAATCAAATGACATCATAGTGAGTTTCACCCAAAACTGTGCATGACAGATTTTCCCCTTTATTATAATTAGCGACTAATTTATTAAATTAAGAATTGCTCAAAGATGGTCATGTCAAAAAACATTAAAAAGCCTCACAATTGTTAATTTCACAATGTTCAAATTTCATACATGCTATGGTTTACAATACATGCTGGATCTTCTTGTGCAACTGTTGGGAGACAAAGTTCAAAAATTAATTTTGACCACCTGCAATTATTTAAGATTTTTTTTAATGTGTTGTTTGTCCTGTTAACTCATCTTGATTGGACACTTTTTTCATATACAATTAATGATATAAATAATACTTTGCGCTAACTTACAGGTGATCATGGTTCCTGCGCTTCGTTCCACCAAAGAATACAATGGGACATCAAATCCTGTCAGAAAAAAAAGAAAAGACTGTCATCATTTATACTTTTTATATGTATTCTAAACATTTTACAACATATGTCACTTACCTTCAGGAATTTGGGAATAATATGCAGAGAATCGGCAATTTGATGTTTCTATAGAGAAGAAAAAGAGGTACAATCTGGTCAACTTCAACCATCATTCTATATTACAAAAGTTACAATATTTTAAAATGTCAGGCTGCATTATATATGTTATCGGAATACATTTTCGATTCTGATTCTTTGTTACACTTTAATAGTGTATTATTATATGTGGAGTTTAATTGTTTTGGTGAGATATGTCTTCTCTATCTAACAATTTTTTTTCTCTCTTATAACTATTCTATATTACGTAATCAGGTGATTGTCCCATGACTTACTAATTGCTGCTTAAAAGGAGTGTGTTTGATACCCACACCCTGATGAAGACTCATTAGCCAAGATGTATCGATATACAGTCATTTGAAAGCTGTTTTTCATTGCCTAAGCCATGAAGAAATAAAGGCTTTTTATATTGAAATTACTTAAACTCTCGAGTGCCAAAGTTTGATACATTTTTATGTAAAGGGATACAGATTTTTTTTGCACTCCTTGTCCTTACATTCAGGCTGCATTTCACTTCTCATTGAAACACAACCTCAACAATCATCCAAACACACCCATAAGAAAATCGCCTTAAAATCGCCTCCTTTTACTTACCTTACTGACACATTGACATACAAAAATCACATCTTACAATTGCAGAAGGATCTACTTTTAATATCACTATTTTGATGGAAAACAACTGCAAAACAAGCATGTTTGAGATTTTGCATTGTAGCTGATCCTGGTTTCTGTTTGTTCAGTTAGTCAAGTTTAAAAATGAAACAGGAAGTATTATATAAACATACAAACTATGTTCTAATTACAATATCAGTCATCACTTCCTTTCTCATTTCCAATAAGCCATTGCTATGACAGCAAACGTGTTTTTAGAACTATTCAGAACTACAGTTGTGGACTTACTTTGGTTGTTGATTTTGCGTCTTCGTTTTTTTAAATAAAAAATCACACATATGATGAGTGATATGAGGACACACAGAGACACTATTGTGGTCATCACTACTGCTGTCAGATTAGTTGTCACTTCTGCACTCGCATCAGTGTCGCCTTCAGTCTGGACAACAGGATTGTAAGCTGAGATTGACACAAAAAAGAGCATATTAAATATCATTTTAATAAATCAAGATAGGTTGATCACACACACACACACACACACACACACAATATAGGTGCTTGTCTTACCTGTGTGATAAGTTGTGGAAAGGGTTTCCAATTTTGTTGTCGAATGAGATGTCCCATTACCTATAATTACATGTCAAACATTTTACATTAAAAAAATATATCTAAAAATTAGGGTTAGATTTAGCATTCCTTTTAGAAACACAGATACTCAAACTAATGTCAAACTAATGTGAGTATAGATACTCAAACTAATGCATATGTGATGCATGCAAAAATGTGTTTAATGTTAATAACATTCTCAGAAGATATTTAAGCAAAAATACAGATGTTAAACCATTTCCAGGTCTTTTGTGCATTAGTGGTGAGGATTTTTTTTTAGTGGCTCTTTCTGCAGATTATTATTATGCCAGTAGGTGGCAACAAGTGATTCTTTGAATTATTCACACAAACAATTTAATTAAACGGATTCATTCTGGAATCTGTTGCTAAGAAATGCAATAGTTATTTCTGCTTAGAGCATGTTTGGCACTGTTTTCATTGGTGGAGTAAAATTATACCACCTGGCCATTTTATTCTTAAAATTTATGTGAATAAAATCTAACTAACTTTTTTTTATTGATCCGTCCGTGCCATTGATATGTTAGTGTGGCTATTTGAAACAACAGCACTTGCCTGCTTGATATTGATTAAATTATAAAATTTTGGATTGAAAACACACCTTTTATGACCAGCTTCACCTCATAGCAGGTTTTTTCACTCTCTCTGCACCGATACCATGATCCATCAGAGTTTACTGAATCCCTTATAAGCAGAGATCCATTCCCAAGTACTCTCGCTCTTTCATACAGAGGCCTCGGGACTCTGTCTGTGCTGTTTGAGGGCTTGTGTGGAGGGCGATATTTTCTTATATCTACTGATTGATGACCAGTAATGATTTCCCAAATTTCTTGATCCTTTCTGTTTTCCCGTGGATGATCAGAGCATGGCAGCAACACTGAAGTATTTGGTGTTGCATAAACTGCGTTCAAAGTTTTACACTCTAAAACCAGAGAAAAACATTAGCATTAGCATTAAACATTAAATCATACAATGGGGATTATTAGCATGATTGAAAAAATTGCATTCTCACCTTTGACCCTCAGGTTAAACTGAGTAGCTTTAAGGCAGTCCCTATCTTTGTAGACTTGACAGTCATAAATGCCATCATCAGACATCCTGATATCTTTCAGATCAAGTGTAACATTTCCAGCATCATTTCTCACAGACCATCTCTGATGCTCTAGTGCTGAAGAGTTGTCTGAATACTTTAGGATGTGTTGAAGCGGGTTTGTCCTGCTTAGTTTTACTGTAAGAGACTCCAGCGGGTGGGTTGTGGTGGTTAGGCAAGAAATAGACATATTGTCACCCTGAACATAATTTATGTTCAACTGATGGACCTTGCAGGGTCTCGTTGTCTGAGCTAAAGGGAAATTAAAAAGAGAAATGAGACATCCTGAGGGAACTGATTCATGGATAGGAAACCAGCACTGGGTTTATAGTAAAAAATGTAATTTTCTGAAATTATCCTTTTGATTGCCAGTGTATAAAAATCCATAAATCGACTTAATAAAACACTTAAATAGGAAACACTCAATAGTTCCAGTTGTTAACTACATTTGTTAACATGATCCAACAATGAAAAATAGTTCTGAAGCCAATTATAAATATTAGTTAATGATAATTTAAACAATAACTAATACATAAAAAGTTTTATTTTAGGTAAAATTTCTGTTATTATTACTTAATGGAACAGAGGTATGGAATTTTTTTTTTCAACTATCGTTAAGAAAGATGAATAAATGTAACACATGTATAGCTCATTGTTAATGTTAGATAACACATTAACTAATGCTAACTTGTGGAACCTATTGACTTTTATAACTGTTTATATAAATGCATTGTTTGGGTGTTGTTTAAAAAAAAGACTGATTAGAACAGAACTGATTAGAACTAGAACAGAAGCTGTTTGTAACCAATTTCTAAATAATTAACCGTTAGTAACATTTTTTTACTCATTCGTCATATTCGTACGAATTGGGCGTGAGATAGTGTTGGCATGTCACACCTGCCTTCCCACACCTAATTGATATTATGCATATCTCTATGTTTGCATTTTTCTATGTCGGTAAAAGGAATTTGATTTCATATAATGATACTTACCTTTGCATTCCAATAAAGCTGATATTAGAAGATATAGAATTTGAAAATATAAAGCCTGAACACTCCCCATCATATACAGATGCTTACTGCAGGACAGCTGAACTCTATATGAGCAAAGGCCACATCCCTTCACTTTCACAAAGCTGTTTTCAGTTGCTCTAAATTTAGTGCGGAAGTAATCATGTGCTCATATAGAGATTTCTTCAGTGAGATTCTTATAGTTTTGCTTACAGAAAAAATGCAAAATGATTTGATCAGTGATTGATGCCAAGTCTATTTCAAATAAATAATACATGTCCTTAAATCATTCTCATTTACTTTGGGACAAGAACTACAGCAAGAAAAATAAAAAATATATAGGTTTTATAGTGGTGCACATGCACATAAAGTTCTGTAGATGAGGAAAGTCAGCCTGTTATATAATAAAAATAAATAAAACAGGATTATCAGAAAACTCTTTATCAGGAAAAAAAAATAGTTACTTCAAACATTTTACATTAATCCACTTTGATATGCATCAAAGTAGCCCTAAACAACAATACACCATGGGCTGGTAACTAAGAGCAAATACAATTAATTAATGTCACTTTTTTCTTTTTTCTTTTTTTTTTTTTTTCTTTTTTTGCGTGATGGAACACAAACATTGGTCTTGTTTCTTTTAAGCTGTCAGTTGACAATTAACATTTTGGTGGAAACAGAAAAACTGGTTGTGCTTTCATCTTAAAATAAATAAATAAATAAAAAATACACAGTAGTTGCATAACAAAAGACGGAATTCCACAGCACAATTAATTTAGAAATGCTCTGCAATTTCATCATGCTAAATGACATCTGTTATTAGTAAATTGAAGCTATTTCATTGTGAAATGTATTAATTGAAGTAACTGAAATGTCTTTATTGTGATTATGTATAAAAGAGTGTCCTGACAGACCACAACCAGCTTACAGCAGAAAAGCTGAACAGAAGCACAAGCCACAAGACCTTTTACCTTCACACATGTTTTCAAAGTGTGAAAGCAGGAAATGTGATCTGTGCAAAATGTCAGAGAATATGTATTTTTCACACATTTCTACAAGAAAGACTCGGAAGGTGAGATGATATCACAATAACATTTATTAATTAATAGACCAGAAACTGAAAACAGAAATAGGCCTATTGGATGGTAAAGTTCTTTGCCACAGACCCTGTCCTGTTTTCATTAACCCTTGTTCAGGTACATCAGTTAGATATTAAGGCGAAAGACAGACTTAATTTCTGACACATAAGAAAATACCATAGCACATTTAATATATATTCTTCTTTAGCCTATATGTTTTAACACAAAAAAAAAACATATAAGTATCAGCAGCACTATTTGCAGTTAGAACTGTACAGATATTAAGGAGAAAGACAGACTCCATTGAAGTGCCAAAAAAGACAGATAGCCTTAAAACGTTTGTTTTATGTAGCCTAACACTGTCTGATCGAGAGGTTCTTTGATTTCCAGGATGTGCGATGTGATAAACAGATTGTGACATTGATTTTTTCACCCTATAGCAGGAAGGATTAGTGTTTGCAAGCTGATTTGAGGAAAGATAATTTTTGAGTTTGGATAAGGCTTTACAGTAAGAGATTAGAGAAGCAGTCAAGACAAGCCGGTTTTTAAAGAGTCACACACTGCCCTCTGCAGGCCTCAGTGAGCATTACTGAATGAATTGACACTGCATAATGTCTTATTCTAAAAACTGCACCAAGCACATAGGAACAAGTCATAATTACACTTTGTTTTAAAAATTAAGTATTCCAAACATGAAATCTTATTTATATGAAAAAATTACATTAAATACTCGACCATTATCTTTTCTCTCAGTCAAACACTCTAGAGCTACTTGATTGCAAGATTGCAGCGCCTCCTTCTGTTCCTGCAAGTCTCATCCACCAGCCTCCTCAGAGGAGCAGAGTTCTCTCTACAACGACACAAATGCTGTATATACTTTTACGGATGTCCTGAACTTGAAGTTGTAAGACCTACTAAATCGATCCAAAGGAGGCATCCGATTAGAGGCGAAGGTGTCAAGCATGTTACGTCTCTTAGAGCACTAAACTCAGACTTAAATACACAGGAAAACAAGAGGAACTAATGAGACTAATCAACAAGACAAACCTGAACTAAGAATTAACACAATAAGTAACCAAGGATACAAAGAGACAGTGGGCAGAGGAAGATTGAACTAAGTAGCCTAACAGGTAGAAGATTAGCTTAGAAATAAACCGAGATTTACATAGAAAACTTAGACAGGACCTGGACAGAAAAAAAATATTTTAACATATTAAACTCAAATCCTGACACCCACATTAGGTTGTGCCCTGCTCACCCCACGTTGAACTACAGAATACAACGGTACATCCAACCCTGCATGAAAAAGATTTTTTTTTATTAAAAACACTATCAAATGCACTTATTGTTAATAGGGAGTAGCCTCTTTGCATTTATTTGACTTACCTCCTGAAATTTCAGAATAATATGCGGAACCCCCACAGTTCAATTCAACTACAAGATACAAAAATTTACCATCTGATTAACTACCATAATAAAGCATAAAGATTAAAAGCATAAAAGCATAGAGTAAAGTAATATTTTCTACCCTCACTGCCATGACGGCATGATATGGGCTGTATTTCATATCTCATTTCACACTCAGAAAACATAAAACATTAAAATCATATATCATATTCAGTTTGGTTTCTTTCACTTTCTGACAGTAACAGCACATCTTACAACCGCCTTAAAATGTTAATTAAATTTCAGTCATTTGAAAGAAAATATAAAAATTAACAAATGTGCAAACAGACACTGCAGTTTAAAAACTGGTCGGTAGATTAGAGTAGCCTATTACAATATACCAATGCAATTGTTCAGTAATTAAAAAAAAATACTTTCTCTACAATTTCCAATAAGCCATTAGCATGATTTGGAAAATGCTGTTCAACAGTTTTCAGGACTATGTAGAGGACTTACTTTGGCTGTTGATATTGCGCCTTTGTTTTCTGAAATAAAGAATCACACATATGATCAGTGTTATGAGGACACACAGAGACACTATTGCGATCATCACTACGGTTATCAGATTAGTTGTCACTTCTGCACTCGTATCAGTGTTGCCTTCAGTCTGGACAACAGGATTGTAAGTTGTGGTTGAAACATCTGAGATCACAAGAGAAAAGAAAAAAATATTAGCAAAACCATCATATGGTTCAGATTGATTAGGTTATTTGTATCACTTTTTATTTTTCCCCCACATTTGTTCTTTTTCAGGTTCTTGGTCACCTCTCTTAACAAGGACCTTCTAACTGCCTGCTATAGGAAGACTCAGGTTGCCCCAAACCTCTATTTATGAATTCTGGAGGTCCCTGTGCTCTTGGAAACCTTCAGTTCAGCAGACTTTGTAGCCTTCCTCAGATCTGTGTCTCAGCACAATCCTGTTTCTGAACTCTGCAGGCAGTATGTTGACCATTTGACCTCTATTTTTTGCTCTGATATGCATGTTCAACTGCTAGACTTTATACAGACAGCTGTTTGTCTTTACAAATCATGTCAAATCAATTGAATCACATAGACTGTATTACCAAACAGATATTATAACCACATATATAATCTTATAAAAAACATAATCACCTCAACATGACTTAATTTTAATCTAAACCTTAATTAACCCAAACATATTTCACTATATGAAAACGTTTTGACTCTCCCATCAACACATCTCACATTTGAATTGCACAGTTTAACTTAAAATATTGTAAAAGGTGAAAAGTCTGTCTGAGTCTGAGACTTAGGGTAAGAAATACAACATTGAAAACACACCTTTCATGACCAGCTTCACCTCATAGCAGGTTTTTTCACTCACTCTGCACTGATACCATGATCCATCAGTGTTTACTGAATCCCTTATAAGAAGAGATCCATTCCCAAGTACTTTCGCTCTTTCATACAGAGGCCTCGGGACTCTCTCTGTGCTGTTTGAGGGCTTGTGTGGAGGGCGATATTGAGCTATTTCTGTTTGTTGGTGACCATGAAAGATTTTCCAAGTTACTTGATCAGTTCTGAATTGTAGAGGATGTTCAGAGCATGGCAGCAACACTGAAGAGTCTGGAGTTGCATGGACAGAATCCAAAGTTTTACACTCTGAAAACAGAGAAATATATTTATTACAACAGGTTTCAGAAGGATTATTTATTTATTTTATTATTATTATTTATTTTTTTTTAGAAATTGGCATCCTCACCTTTGACCCTCAGGTTAAAAACAGTTGCTTTAAGGCAGTCCCTATCTTTATAGACTTCACATTCATAATGACCTTGATCAGATAAACTGATATCTTTCAGATCAAGTGTAACATTTCCAGCATCATTTCTCACAGACCATCTCTGATTCTCTAATGCTGAAGAGTTGTCTGAATACTTTAGGATGTGTTGAAGCGGGTTTGTCCTGCTCAGTTTCACTGTCAGAGACTCCAGCGGGTGGGTTGTGGTTAGGCAAGATATAGACATATTGTCGCCCCGAACATAGTTTATGTTCAACTGATAGACCTTACAGGGTCTCTGGGTCGCCACTAAAAGGAAAAAAGAGCAGAACAAGACATACTGTGAGAGTTGAGACATCCTGAGAGAACCGAGACATGCAAACCACAGCGTTTACAGTAATAAACACTACAGCATACTGTTCACCAACTGGTTTCTAAATGTATATTAATACATTGTTCAACACAACAATTCAAAACCCAATCAACTACTATCAGTAATTCCTGAAATTATTCCTGAAATTAAAAAGTTAGTTTACAAAAATATCAAATTCATAAATAGACTTTGGAAATGTGTTAAATTGTCTGATTTGTTAATGTTAGTTAATGCATTAACTAACATCAACTAACAATGAGCAATACTTGTTACAGCTTTTCATCTTTGTTAACATTAATGAAAATATTTATTGTTAGCTCATGTCAGCTCAGGTCTAGTGAATAATATTAACCCTTAATCATGTTTTTCAACATTTTTTTTATGTTCATCTATACATTTATGCTGCTGTGATTTTGTGGAACATTTTACCTATTTACTGCACAATTACTTAACTATGCCATTGAAAAACCACTTAAATTATGATATTAATTAAACCAAATTGTTTTTGGATATTGCTCTGTGTCAGGAATATAATACTGCCATCTGCAGGTTTGTGGAAAAAGAAAGAAAGTGCCACACATATCCAATAGACTGAGGTCCATAGGAACTCATTTCATTTTAACTTCATTTTTCTTGATGCTTCAACTTTTCCTTACAACTTACAATATATATCTTGCTATCTTGCCTCCAAATGCTGTAACTTTTGATAACTTTATGCAATGACCACAAAATTTGATCCAGATGCAGCTCACATGCAGAGTGACTTCACCATTTTTTTTTTTACATTTTCTTTTAAATTAAGTTTCTTAAGTTATTCCATGTCAAATAAGAAAGATATGCCACAAAATATGATCAAAAAATGTATTTTCTCAGCATGAGAATGTCAAAATGTAATGTAATGTATTTTCTAAAACTTCAAAAAGTGTTCTATCAAATGATACCTATCTTTTGACTCTCCTTGTTATAGCTTTGGAGTTATGAGTCTTTAGTCACTCAAAAACAACAGTTTCATAAATGCCTTCCAAATGTACGAGGACTAAACAAAAAGGCTATACCCTTTTCCAAATGCTGTAACTTTTGATTACTTCATGCAATCACCACAAAATTAGATTTTCAGAATTTTCCTCCTACCATATTTCCTTATAGTTGTTGCATGTCAAAGAAGAAAAAAAAATGCAAATTTATTTTAGAAATAAATATGTGAGTTCTGGAAGGGAAAAGCTTACATATGTATATACAAAAAAAATTAACAGCAATTTCCAAATTTAACATTCACTATGTAAAACATGTGTAAGTCATTATTACGGCAATATTTGTTTTATAAAGCTGCTTTGAAACAATCCACTTTGAAAAGTGCTATAACACAGCTGACTTGACACTGATTATATGCATGTCACACCTGCGCCACATTTACACACAAAGTACACTGATATTATGCATACCTTTTGTTTGTATGTTAGTTAAAGGAATTTGATTTGATTTAATAGCTCTTACCTTTGCATTCTAATAAAGCTGCTATTAGAAAAAATAGCATTTGGAAATATGACGGCTGAACACTCCCCATTATATACCGATGCTCACTGCAGGACAGCTGAACTCTATATGAGCCAAGGCTACATCAGTTGTTTTCTGTTACTCTGAATTTAATGCGGAAGTAAACAAGATCTGATAATGTGCTCATTTAGAGGCCTTTTGTAAAATTTTGTATGTGATGTGAGTAGGAAGCCATCATATTTTTCAACTTTTAAATCTTTTAGTTGCAGCTCTAAAGCTGTTATTCAACAGCTGCTATTATAAGATATAGAAGTTGGAAACATGAAGAGTGAAAATATGGCATCGCATTGACAGTTTAAAGAAGCTCACTGCAAAACGACTGAATATGAGCACAAACCACAAGACTTTTATCTTCACACTGTTGTTTTAAAGTCTGGTAATACCAAACTCTGCTACTTCACTTTGCTTTGCAGACAGAGTCTGGAATGGCAAATGAAATGGAGGGAAATGTTTTCGATTCGAATCCCATTTCCTGGATGTACATTATGGTGTTACAAAACCAGGAACTAATTTGAGTATACTTGAGTAAGTATATTTAAAATAATTGTTTAATTGTTAAATAATTGTTTAACAATTGTTAAATTTCCCTGGAAGAGCATACACAGGTGTGAAACTGTGTCTTTTTAAAGATGTCATGCTGAGACTATGTTTGAGTGTGGTTCATGTTCTCTCTCAGGAGAGCATGACCATGTCGATACTAGTTCAGTTCAGTTCAGTTTCTTTTTGTCATTCTTACAGTATAACAACAAAAAGTTGCTAGAACACACACAAAAAAAAACAGACAGGCATATAGTTTAAGTTGTTCGCCTAATTGCCCAAGGTTTCCAGCACTCCTTTCAGGAAGAAGTGCTGCAAGTGCTGCCATTAGAAGAGGCAGACCCAGCCCTAGATTTGCTTTATCTCATCCGTGTTTTGTGCCTGTACGTGGACCAAACGCAGAGCTTCAAGACCTCAGACCAGCTCTTTGTCTGTTACGGAGGCCAGGATGCAAGGCTGTCTCCAAGCAGAGGTTAGCACTGGATGGTGGATGCTATTGTCTTGGCATATCACACCCGCTTGGGTTGAGGGCACACTCGACTAAAAGCATTGCTTCCTCCTGGGAGTTGGCACAAACCACCTTGCTGGCAGATATACAGTATGTAGAACTGCGGGTTGGGTGACAACCAACACGTTTGCTGGGATTTTTAGCCTTTGTGTTGAGCCGGTATCCTCCCGTGTACTTACCCCAAGTGGCCAGTAGGGCTAAGAACCGTTTTTTTTTTTTGTCGGTTTACAGCGCCATTCCCCTTGGTAACGCCAAATGTACCAACTGAAAGGGAACGTCTCGGTTACTTATATAATCCTCATTCTCTGAATGAGGGAATGGAGACATTACGTCCTGTCGCCACAGTTGCTGTACCTCTGATGAGCGGCCAGGTTACCGGCTCGGCTCCTCAGTGAAAACCAAATATGCAATGCATCTGCGCCATATTTATACCTGTGCTGCAGGTTGGTGGGTCAGATGAAATCAGCCATGCCAATGTGCATTGGCTCATTTATTTACTATAGAAGTGGATTATTCTTTCGAAACAATGGGGGTACAGTAGTTAGTCCTAATGCATGAAGGTTGTTAATCAGGTGGCTTGGTACGATGGAGTTAAAGGCAGAGCTGTAGTTAACAAATAGCACCCTAATGCATAGGTTGGGCTTTTCCAGATATGAGAGGGCAGTGTGCATAGCTACACAGATGGCATCGAAGTTCTAGATCACGTCAGTAAGACACTGTTTGTTTGTTCACCTAATTTGACTGAAGACTCATTTTTAAAGCTACACTGTGTAACTTTTTTAGTTTATTCTTAGCTAAAAACATTTAGTTCTTTCAAAAATATATGTGCTCATTAATGTATATTTACTTCGTTCAAGTAATAAAGTATTCTCACGAGTTTATAATATGCCATCGAAAATACATACGGGTATGTTGTTCTAATTTCGGTCGCCATGTTGACCCTCCATCTTGAAAGTACATTAACCAAAGAGGGACATACCCGCTTTGCCTTTCGCGTTTACGTTTGAGTTAACATTCATGGATGAGGTCGAACTGGAAGCCATGTTAGTCTTGGACTACATTGGCCACCGTGGGAGTTAAAACGAAATCGGAATTGAGAAGAACAGAAACTAATATTCACTGAATGGTCACATACCTTTTCATCGCTAGATGGGGGTAAAAATCACACAGTGTAGCTTTAAACAAGACAGTTATATGCACACTATTCAGAGATACTGAATATAAAAGATGTTGTGCTGATTATATTGGATCTAACAGTAATAGTGTTACTATTGCCTTGTCTGTTACAGATCATTTAATATGTACTCACTTTACTGAAAATTATTAAAGATGAAAATAAGAATAACAATGACAAACAATGGTACATTCACTCATAAATCGTGTATAAAAAATACTGCAAGTTATCCTTTGTCCACTGTGGTAACTCCAAGTACCACATGGCTAAATTCCACCGGTTGCCATTTTTCAACATCAGATGTTTTCAAAACATTTCCACATTTGTAATGGCAGGGGTGTATAATATTATTTTAATATGCAAAACCGTTACCCAATCATAGCAGTGGGTCAAAAGAATGTGAAAACAGAATAGACTATTAGTTAGTTAGGATGTTTTTAATGAAGTATTCTTGCTAACATTATAAGTAGACCTTAAAGAACATCATAGAATAAAAAATGCATTAATAATTGATAAAGAATATTTAAAAGTTCAGTTATATGAAATATTACCCAAAACATTTGTGTATAACTGATTCTCCCCCTTATATAATTTGAAACAGATGACTAATTGAAGACTTTCTCAAAGACTTATTAAGAATTAACACCAGAAAAAAGCACAATCAAACACAGTAATTATTTAAAATCATCATACACCTCATCTGGTCTGCATGCAGAAGCTTCTGTTTGTTTACAGCAACAGAAGATAAAGTTCAAAAATTAATTTGGCCAAAAAATTAAATTAGCAGATGTGTGCATAATGAATTTATGACCATGTTATTAAGTAAGTTAATAAAAGTTTGAAAAATATATTTAAAAAAATATGGAAGAGTACATAGCATAATTTGTGAAAAAAATGATGTCAGTCATCATGTGTTGCAAGAGTTGCAAGGTCTTGATTCATGTGTTAAATTCAACAAAAGAATTAAATGGGGGCATCAAACCCTGTAAGAGAAAGAGTTTTATTAAAACACTTGATCAACTACATTTGTTTTATATATTTTGTAACGACTCACCATAAATATCACTTACCTCCTGAAATTTCAGAATAACATACGGAAGACCAGCAGTTCAATTCAACTACAAGATACAAAAGTAATTACTTTACCATGTGTTCAACTTCTATCATCATGATTTGACAAAAGTAAAAATAAAGTCTTTCTTTTCAACATGAGAGCATGACATGGGCTGTATTTCAAACACACTCAGCAGAACATTGAAATCCTAAATATAATTACATTGGTTGCTTTCCCTTTCTGACAGTAACAGCAAATCTTACAATAGACCGTTCGCAAAGACCCGACCCCTTTACAGTAACTATACTGTTGCTATATCCGACAAGCTACGCCACTCTCACGCAGTGAAAAACACATCTCGGAGCAAAAAGGACACTGTCAATGCACTGACAGGCAGGACTTGGTCATTTTTTAAAGGTATTTAAACAACAAATACCGTTTTGTGGCTCTGTTGCGATATCGCTGTAGAACCTCAGTTAAAGCTGCTAGAGAACTGATCTTCTCTTCCTTCTAGTTCATTTATAGCATCAAATAAACATGAATGAACATCAGAAGGAATGGTGTTTTGACCGCGGAAAGACGCAAGTATGCTAAACTCAGTTTTCAAGTTCAAATCCTCCAACGTTAATCTACTAACTCTTTGATTTGACAAAATTGGCGGATTCGGAAAAAATCTATTGAATTCACTCATTTGAAAGAAAACAATTCACTAATATGAAAGAAAACAGCAGCAAAATAAACAAATATAATGTCATTGTAGCAGATCTAGGTTTCTGATTGGATTGTACCACAGTAGCCTACTGTATTTTTAGGATCTTTTCTTTCCAATAAGCTAGTATGCTGTTAAAGAACAATTTAACAGTGTTAAACTTTGACCCCAGTTGTGGACTTACTTTGGCTGTTGATATTGCGCCTTTGTTTTCTGAAATATGGAATCACACATATGATCAGTGTTATGAGGACACACAGAGACACTATTGCGATCATCACTACTGTTGTCAGATTAGTTGTCACTTCTGCACTCGTATCAATGTCGCCTTCAGTCTGGACAGCAGGACTGTAAACTGAGGTTGAAACATCTGTGATCACTAGAGAAAAGATAAACTGAAATCAGTCAGTTTGATTAGGTTATTTTAATCACACACATGTAAGTGTTTGTCTTACCTGTGGCAAACAATGTGGGAAGTGTTTCCAATGTTGCAGTTGAAGAAAACTTCTCTTCACCTATTTCTAGATCACCTATTTCTAAAATATGAAATCATATTTTAGAACATAATTAGACAATTTTAAAACTACAAAAAAACACAAACTACGTATAAACCTCATTATCTCAAAACTAAACACTTTTACATACATGCTGCTGACATATTACTGTAGCAGAGTTTGTGCTGACAATAATCATCTTAACAACATTCCTTAATTTCAATCTAAACCTCAGAATATTTGTACACAGTATTTTACCAAATTTATTGCCATTATCAATACAAAATATTTTTGACTGACCCAAAACCCAACTCACATCTATAGCACAACTTAAATTAAAATCTTTTAATGTAATCAATGTCTGTCAAAGCGTTAGAAATACTGCACTGAAAACACACCTTTCATGACCAGCTTCACCTCATAGCAGTTTTTTTGACTCACTCTGCACTGATACCATGATCCATCAGAGTTTACTGAATCCCTTATAAGAAGAGATCCATTCTCAAGCACTCTCGCTCTTTCATACAGAGGCTTCGGGACTCTCTCTGTGCTGTTTGAGGGCTTTTGTGGAGGGCGATATCGAGCTATTTCTGTTTGTTGGTGACCATGAAAGATTTTCCAAGTTACTTGATCAGTTCTGAATTGTAGAGGATGTTCA
>JAOTRC010000008.1:15649072-15675736 GCA_027497675.1 Cyprinella lutrensis | reverse complement strand
TCCTGTGTGCGAAAAGGCCTTGTTGATGCTAGAGGTCAGAGGAGAATGGGCCGACTGATTCAAGCTGATAAAAGAGCAACTTTGACCGAAATAACCACTCGTTACAACCGAGGTATGTAGCAAAGCATTTTTGAAGCCACAACACACACAACCTTGAGGTGGATGGGCTACAACAGCAGAAGACCCAACAGCTGGCATAATACTGTAGCTAAAAGCAGACTCACCATGCTTTGAGTGAACCCTTGGTATTTCTATCTGATGTGATTCTAATGATCTGAGTGATCTGTTTATATTCAGTGAGCATATCTGCAATGTATTGAAGTCCTAGGCCATTGGATGATTTATATAGCAGTAATTATACTTTTAAATAAATCCCAAATGTAACTGGGAGCCAATGTAAAGACCTGAGGACTGGTGTGATATGTTCATATTTTTTTGTCCTGCTCAGAATCCTGGCAGCAGCGTTCTGTATGAGCTGCAACTCACTTATGGTGTTTTTAGGAAGGCCAGTAAGGACTCCATTAAAGTAATCCACCTTGCTGGTGATGAAAGCATGCACACGTTCTCTGAGTCTTGACAGGAAACAAAGCATCTAATTCTTGCAGATGGTGGTAGCCTATGCTGATTTAGCTATTGCTTTGACATGACTACTGAAACTAAGGTCTGACTCTAGAGTCACATCAAGATTCCAGATTCCAGTAAAAAAAAAATACAATGCGAAGGAAATATTAAAGTACTGAATTTATTTTTGATAGAAAAGGTTTTGCTTCCGGAAAAATACAAACCTTCGATTTGATCAGTGCTTGATGCAAATTCTATTACAAATATATACAAAATACATGTACATAAACTTGTTATTAGATATACAAGGCATTGTAGTGGTTTTCCATTCATGTGAATCAGACGTGGTGTGCATAGATAAAGTACAGTAGATATAGATGATAAAAAGGCAGCTTGGTAACAAGAAATGCCAAAGATAATGTCCACTACAGACAACTTATAGGATAACTACGGTATGAACGGTAGGAAATATCAATTATTCATTTACTTTATATAAATCTGCTTCACTATAATACACTCAAATGGAGTTAACAATGTAGATCATGTGCTAGTAAACAAAGGACAAACAAAATGAATAAATGAATAAAGGTCATTGTTCTATTATGCCTGATGGAAAAACAAACACTGATCTTCTTTTTTTAGCATGTCGATTAAAAATTTTCGATTTTTAAGAAAATAAAAAAAACTGGCTGTGCTTTAGTTGTATAAATATGTTTACAGTACAATTGATTTAGAAAGGCTGTTTATACATTGCTAAATGACATTGCTACCTCCAGTTAAGTCAGTAATGTTTGTACAGAAATATTTGTAAATCAAGTAGGTGAAATGTACTGTAAGTATGTTTATTGTGATTATATTTATGTGATAAATTGTATTTTGGCATCAGTGCTGATTCACTCGTACCTACAGAACGTATTTGCCTATTTTTGTTCTGCAACTGAAAAAACTAAAGTATATTATAAAGAGCTAGAGTCTAAGCAGAGAATGACATATTACACCTTTTTTTATACTAAACACATCTATTGGTTTCTCGCCTGTAAGATTAACATATTTTGTAATGTGTTTTGGACTATTAACCGCATTGTTATTTGTGTTGCTTTTGCTATACTACACTATTAATGACAAACATTTACTTTTCTTTCATTCATTCACATGACTACCCTGTGCTACAGGCATTTTTGGAAAATGTTCACTGATGTGTTCCTTTCCCGTCTACTAAAACCCTGATATCTCCCATCAGTGTCTCTTAACATACACCAAATGGAATTATTAGTTCTCATGATTGGTCTCTACAAAATTCAATCATGTTTCCTTCCATCTATATGTATTCATTCACTTTATACAAAAGTAAGACTCTTGTTTCTTCTATTTATCCCTAAGTACAATATAACATAATGTCTCACATTGTCTTAAATTCTTAATTCAGTTTCTAAATGGCTTAAACTCTGAACTGATCTCCTCTAAAAGGCATTTTTTACACAAAACTTAAAGGGATCATTAAAGCTTTTCTTTCAAAAGGGTCTCTAAGGTGGAACTGAGGTCTAGATGAATAAAGCCATGACTGAAATCTATTAGACTCACTGACAGATAAAATGTCAGGTGTCTCAAAATGTGTGAAAAGATGTTGTCCATTTTTATGGACAGAAAAAAGTTTAACCCCAGGTTGTACAATAGGATGTATAATTGGGGTTGATGTGGCGCAGCAGTTAATGCTTAAGGGTTGAAACCAGAAGACTGGAGTTTCAGTATCTATCATTTATATTAGAGCAGGACTGAAGTTACTCTGTGTCCAGGAATGGAGTGCCAATCCTTTTCATTGTATGTACTGTATCAACAGGTAGCTCCCATTCACACCTCATTCCACAGATTCCTTTCTCAGCTTCAGCAGGAACTGGTCTGTAAATTGCTTTCGGTGAGGATGGAGGTTATGCTGGAATGATCATACAATCCATCATCATCATCATCATCAGAGCTGAGCACGGAAGACTCCAGAGCTGACTGCCGGGCCTGCTGGATCTTCCTCCTGAGGATGAAATATGGCAATTTGACAGTAGTGTCCCATGGTATAACATAATATACATTTTAAATGAAAATTCATTTTGGTGTCATTACTATACATGAAGTTTTTATTTTTAGGTTTAATTTATTATTATTATTTATTTATTATTATATTATAGGTATAATTTATTAGATTTAATTTATTATATATTTTAAGAGACACACACTGCCATCTGGAGGCCTCGTTGAGTATTAATGTTTTAAGTAATAAACTCCCTATTACACACACATATACCGTAGGTCTTATTCTGAATACTACCCCAAACACATTAATGAAAATGCACAAAGGAAACCAGCCATAATTGCTCTCTATTTAAAAAAATAATAATTCAGTATTCCAAACATGAACTCTTATTTATAGGAGGAAAAAAAATAACTTTACATGCTCAGTCGCACACACTTACTTGAGTTCATTCTCTAGCACTGTGACTCTGGATTGCAGGGCATCCTTCTGTTCCTGCTGCTCCTCCATGTCTCTGATGGCCTTCCTCCTCAATCCCTCCAGTCGCTCTGCCTCGGCCTCTCCCTCATCCACCTGCCGCTTCAGAGCCTTCACGCGCAGAGTCAGCTGCAGGACCACACGTGCATTAAACAGAATCATTCCACAGGTCTCTCAACCAAATACACAGATCACATGGTGTAGAAGAAGACACACTACTCTGTGTACAGTACATGTAACGTGTATGACTCACCTGGTCTCTCTGTTCCGTGTGCTGCTGTCTTTCCTCATCCAGGGTGATGTTCAGCTCTTTTAGTTTCCTTTCCAACCGTCGCTGAGAGGACACTACAGAATTCTTCTCTCTGAAAAGACACAAGTATGTGCTTGTACCTCGGGATGTGCTGAATCTGTAGTGTATTGAGTTTTCTTATACTTAAAATTGTTCAGGTGGGGTGGCTTGATGATGTTATTTTCATTTAAACTTTTAAAACTTTTTGTTTTTGTATACAAATGCCAGTAAAAATATTGGCAGGGCCAATTAAAATCTGACCAAATAACAAATAAACTTCCAGACAATTTCCCCTAATGTAATTTACATAATGTAGTCAAATTTAATTGAATTAATTCACTTAAAGTATAAGATTTCGTGAACCGCTTTACGAACTGCAATATCTGCGGTCTGTGTATTTTCTCGCAGCTTAGATTGATTAAAGAGGAGTGCTTTTCTGTAGCATTCTGTAGTGCTTTGTGGGTAATGTAATTGTTTCAGCCACTTCATGGTAGTGGTTTAAGAACTTCAGTTCATTATTTCCTTTATTTACCTCTCCTCTGTGCGCAGTCGCTCCTCGAGTTCCTGGATTTTGCTCTCCAGCTGAGACACGCCAGTAGAGGAACGTGACTGGCCCTCCATCTCAGTTACGCGAGACTTATACTCCTTTATCTGAAATATATGCAGATTCGATGAAATCCTGTGGCATTTTTTCTTCACTTGCTCAACTGTACACTCTTATCACACTTGTTACCACAGATAATGCAGTATAAACTACGACATATAAATCTACAATACTGTTGGATGGTCACAGTGTGTACCTGTCTCTCCAGAGCATTTTTGTCCAGCTCCAGATCTTGTTTGGAGGACCGTTCTTGCATGAGCTCTGCACGCAGCTGTTCAATCTACACGCAGCACCATATTTACATTAAAGCACTATTTCTTAGTTAACACTTTATGCATAATTTAATATGGCACAAGTGAGCCCTGATGTCCACCGATGACAACAGTGTTTGTATACCTGATCCCTGCTCCTGGTGATTCTTTCTGTCAGCATCTCCGCACTGTTCTTCTCCTCATCTAACTCAAGCTCCAAATGCTTGATTTTGTCCTACAGGTGGAGACAAAGAGCATACGATGAAGAGAGAGTTACACCACCACATTACAATCTCTAAGACACCAAATGTGGAACTGTAAAGGTGAAACACACACCTCCAAGCTGCGGATTTCTCGTGATCGGTCGTTTTGTGTGGTACGCTGAGTCTCCATCTCACTCTCCAGATGCTTGAGGCGATTGCTGAGCAGCTCTTTATCTAATAAAGCATTGTCTCGATCCTCATAACTTGAGAACAGTTCCTTCTTTTGACGGGACAACTAAAAACAAACAAAATTGAATCACTACAAATTGCTGACTTTTTAATTTCCTCAGACAAATTCAAAACAAAAGTAGGAATATTTGTAAGAGGCCAGTGTGGCACCTCCTCCTGTAGGGAATGGATGGTGCTCTGAGCTCTCTCCAGCTCACTGAGCTTCTCTTTGGTGTTTTTATGCGAGTCCTGCTGCTCTTTCCTCCACTTCTCTCTTTGCTCATCCAGCTGAGCCTGCAGGAGCCGCACCTCCTCACGGGACGCAGCAGACAAGCGTTCCATCTGACAAAAAAAAAGCGAGAGGGGAGGATGCAAAAGAGGGAGATTAACAAAGACTAAGTAAAGGACAGACTAATAATAAAAATTTAAAATGACACTAGACTGACCCAAATTCGTGTTGATGAGCACATACCTCTTTATTGAGTTTGTCTAGTGCTCTATCCTGCTGCCTCCTCTGATCATCGAGATGCGCGTTCTCCTTGCGGACCGCGTCTCTGTCCTTCTCCTTCTCTTCCAAATTCCGAGCCAGCTCGTCCCTCTCCAGGCCCAGCCTGGAGTTCTCGCGCCTGGACTCTTCCAGCTGCTGCCTCAGTTTCCTGGTCTCCTCCTGTTGCTCCTGCTCAGCTTCAATACTCTGAGACATGCGCTCCTGCAGCTGAGACTACAGACACAGACAGTTAAACACGTCAGAGAAAAAGAGGGCGAACAGATGAGCGGATGGAGTAATGTGAAAACAGATTGTTATAGTCTGAGTGGGAGGGAAGGTGTACCATTATATAACCATGGCTATCTACATTAATGCGGATTAATTAAGGTAACTCCTTTTTTATTTCAAAACTCTCTCAGTCCACATTAGCATTTTCCTCTCCCATCCAGAAAAGTTGAATAATGCAAGTCTTTATAAAATATCTTCATATTAAACTGTCTGTACACTTACAAAGTTCTCAATGGTCGATCTCAGATCACTTGATCTCTGAGATCAACGATTGACCTCAATGCAACCGTTTTTAAAGATAAAACTCTTTACATTTGATTATCATGAAAACAAATCTCAGAGAATATATACTAGGTACCAATGTGTTATTAGACCAAAAGGTTCATTTTGCGCCGCAGTTGTCCTTAAATGTGTGTTCTAACCTCCAGGCGTGTGAGCTTCTCCTTCATACGCGTGTTGGTTTCCTCGAGCTCCTTGTGCTCATGTGTCAGATTGTTTGCTTGGGTTTGAGCAGAGCTGAGTTTGTCTCTCTCTGCCTGCAGCTCTTCTTCAGCTGAGAGCAGCTGACTGCGCAGTCGGCTCACCTCCTCTCGCATGTCACCCAACTCCCCGCGCAAAGCCTCCACCAATGAGGGTTCAGCTAGCTGCCGGGAATTTATAAAAATCAGAAGTAAAACACAAGAGGAAGACAACTGTTATTAGGTCATACTCATACCAATTTTAGCCATAGTGTACCTGTTTGGCCCTCTCATGAACTTTTGTGAGCTCTTCTTTATCTCTGCGTGACTGCTCCTTCAGCCTGTCAATTTCATATTTCTGCTCTGCTTCAAGCTCCTGTTTGCTCTTCTTTAATAAAACGATTTCCATTGTCTTCTTGTCAAGGTCTGTTTTTAATTTATTCATATCTGCCTGGGCCTTCTGCAGGTCAGCTTGACAACGTTCAAGTTCCTATGAAAATACAAATAGTACTATAAGTCTTAATGTAAGAAAACATTTATTCATTTAACATTCATAAGCAGATGAGAGTGAACTGTATGTACCTGACTGACTGTCTGTGTCTGTTTGGGATCTGGTAACTGCTGTTTCATTGTGCTGACTTTCTCCTGCAGATCTTTCAGCTCCTCTTCAAACTCCTCTTTCTCCAGACGAGACTGGAGTAACCTAACATAGATACACACATAGCATAAACATACACAAACAAAACACATCAAAAAAGATAAACTGAGTGATTAATAACAAATATGTACACATCTGCAGTGTATAGCAACTATTGAACGGCCCATGATGACTTCTTATAACATGATACAGCTCCTCATAATTCCAGATAATGGTAATTTGGATGGACAAAGTATTGATTGAGTGTCAAGATCCATAATAAAGTGATTAAAGATTATAAAAGCAATGTTCCCTAAGTGCACATTTTATTAGTCTCAATTAATGGTGCCATCTTGTTCTGTTAATGGCAAACCATTTAGAGATGGAGAAATTAGCTTAGTATTTTTAAATTTGTAGATTAGCAGTGTCTTTTCTGAATCAAAGAAATGTGGTGATGTAGTTGCACGTTACTATATGTACTTACTATAGTAATAACAGTAAATTATGCACAATTACAAATAACTAACCCTAAACCTCACTGTAACTCTTTAGTAAGTACATGTAGTTAATTTGTATTACTCAGTGGTTATTTGAGTAAGTACAATGTAACTACATCACCTTAAAATAAAGCGAAACCAAAAAATATAATAAGCACAAGGATTTCCAAATGATTCAGTATTTGTGAGGATGAACTGGTGATGTGACAGGGTAATCAGAATTTCAATCGTAATTTGTTTAAAAGCTAGTTCCTCTGAATTATGTAAGGATTTAATGTTGGTACACTTAAAAAATATCACACAAAAGCCTTTATAAAATGTATTATTAAATCAATTGTTGGGATTAATAAATTGGGATCTAAGACTCTACAGAGCAGACTTATAAACACTAATACAAATAAATCTAGATTTTGGTCTCAGCTACTCTGAGAGTGCATCTCACGCTTTAGGTTGAACCAGTTGTCCACTGCACCGACAAAAAGTGTAAAATGAAAAAAGGAGACAAAAACATATTAACAAAAGAATAATGTAGAACTAATTAAATTATGCCAAAAAACTAATTTTAAGTGTGACTCACTCTTGTTTGGTGTTACGTAGCTCTTCTCTACTGGACTGGAACTGCTCTCTCCAATGGTTTCCCTCATCTCTGCTCTCTTCCAATTGCTGCTGAAGAGACCTTACCGTAGAGTTCACACGGTGACGCTCAGCTTCAATAGTTGCCTGAGACTAAGGCACAGAGATATAGTTGCATGATTCCTACAAAGTGCTTCAAGTTTTAACATTGCTCCTTATATTTTACATTATAGGTGTTCACCAGGGTTCTGTCTTAAGAGCATCTAATTTCGTGTACATTTCGCAGACCCTTGGATGTGTACCTGTGAAACCTGCTCCATGCTTGCTCGTAATCGCTCCATGTCTTGGCTGTACTGCTCTCTGAGAGCTTCTATCTCCTTGTCATGAGAGGAGACCTCATCTTTCAGGGCCCCCTTTAAAGCAGTCAGCTCCCTCTCTCTCTGCCTCAGAATGTCCTCCTGCTTCTGACGCAGCGCTGCAGCTTCAGCCAAATCAGCTCTCACTGCCATCAACTCCTGTACACACAAATCACAACTTTTTATTAAACTTAATACCATCATAGTGACATAATTTTACTGCTAGTACTTTGTAATTTTTGTCAGCAGCCAAATGTGTACATTATGTGTATATGAAACATTTATAAGGGTTTTCACAGGTTTCAAAAACATAAACACTTATCACCTGTCACTGTTCCCAAAAGCAAAAAAGTTGATTCGTCATCACAGAACATTTTAGTCTTAGTCTGGGGTGTATGTGCATTTGTGCCAGTGTGATTACCATATGCATAGCGTCAGCTTGAGCCTTGTTGTCTGTCTCTCTTCTCAGCTCCTCCTGTAGTCCTGCCAGCTGATCCTCCACCTCTCGAACATGAGCCTCTGCATTCTCTCTGTCCATTCGCAGCTGAGTTAGCCTGAGAGAGATAAGGACACAAACACAATATAACAACTTTACCTTATATTCTACATAATCTGCAGATGTGGGAATATCCATGTTGGTTTATTTTACTCTGAATGTATTTGGTGCAGCTCTGTGTTCTTCCTTCCCAGCTGTTCCTGCAGCTGTACGTTTTCATCCAGACATTTCTCAAGCTCCTCCTTTAAGTCATCAGGTCTGCTCACCTGAAATTCAAGTGACAATGGTCATCAAAAACCTAAAATTTCTATTCGACTGAAGAAAGTATGACATGGATGTCTTCGATGACAAATTATCAGCAAAAGTTTTTTTTTTAAAAAAATGAACTACTCCTTTAACATTGGTGCGAAAAAAAAATATGGAGTGCAAACAAGGTATGTGTGAAGCAGGCGTTAATGACTACTGCTTGCAGTTTTATCACTGTTTATGACACCCAATATGATCTGAGCCACTGAGGGGAAAAATGTAAATGTGCAAAGCTTGCAGGACCTAGAACATAACATGACAACACATATAATTCAGAATGTAATAAATAAAATAATTATTAATTTTACATACATTTATGAGCAGATCTCAATTCAAAATTACTGTCTCTAGACAGAATATATCTACTAAGATCTCTGACAGGGCAGGAAAATTCCCAACAGTGCATGATGATTGTAAACTGACATCAAGTGTTTCCATTGTTTTACCCACTCCATCCAGTCTGTCAGAGGCTAACAGGACTAACCAGGACAGTCATGTGCGTCAAAACGTGTATGTTTTTCATGTAAACAAGGCATTATCAGATTAGCCTAAAACACTATAATTCAAGTTGCTACGATAGTATCTAGACGACAAATAGTCATTAGTGGTTTGCTACCCCGTTGAGACATAATAGACATAATCCTGTGTAAAGTTCACTATTCAAAGTAATTGCTCACCACAAAAAAAACAGTCCTTTGCTTTTAAAAAATGATAACTTCACAAGTGAAGTGTTTGAGATTTACGAAATGCTCCCAAAAACTCAGCATTCCAGACAAAATCTATTATGAATAATATTATACATACATATGATGTTTTATCACACAAGTCACAGGCCTTTGGGCCATTGTTACACTGAATTACTAGTGCTATTCTGTTTTAACACAAAATAGGAAAATATCATTGTAAACATTAAGCACATTATGCAAGTTTAGAAGTTCTGTAACGTCCAGGTCTTTTTCGATTTGCTGTGCCACTTCTAAAATTCTCATAATTATCTTGAACTCAGTTGCTCAGAAAGTCGATTAAACTCAATTAACATGATGTTAACTTGTTCCTGGTAGCAAAAAACAGACAAATCCATCAGGCATCTTGGTTCTCTCTCTATGTCAGGTAATTGTACTGAGGCTAAATGGTTCACTGTTTGCCTCTGAAAGTAACTCTCGTGCCTTGCATTTCAAACATAAACTTAGGGTTTACTGAAATGTTAAAAAAAAAGATTGACATGGATATTCAATTGCAATCTTTTTAAGTGCTTATAATTTTTGATGGTATATTATTGGGATTTATAAATTTATATTAGATCAGACTGTCAGACTTTTGTGTCCATTAGTAGAAAATTGAGTTTGTGTGTAGATGATGGCAGAGGAAAAGATTTCTCACTCCTCGACCTCTTACTCTAAACTGGGGCTGCGCTCAGCTGTTTTAAGTGAGGTGGGATCTGCTTTCAATTCATTACAGCTTAGCAAAAGATGCCAACACCTAAAAAGCCATCAAATGTAATGCCCATTTTAGCAATGCCTGTCTGAGTACCGAACACAGAGCCAACCTCCACAGCCAGACAGTGTTTTATTTCTAGAGTAAATCACCTCTCACTGCTGACACTTGTTTATGATAGCTTTTTAAAAATGGCAGATTTATTCGCAGCTGGATTTAGTCAAAGTCAATTGACTCAATGGTTATTTTGGTTACACCCTCAGCTATTTTTTTAAGTAGATAATACAAGTGTATTTTATATGTACTTGAATTGAGAATGGCGGAAATATACAAAACTCTCTGTCAAGATTATTTCTCAATAACAGCTCATATTGCACTAAAAGTGTGCATTAAAAAAGCCAACTGGCTATTTTAACTGAAAGGGCAAGACTTTTGCACAAATTACACATGTACAGTCTCTGGTTAATATACCTGAACTGCTTTTACGATACAAGTAATTTTATATCCTGTACAGAACATTGTCTTTTTTGTTTGTTTTATCATGAACTGAGGTTCAGTTCACAAGAAATAGTTTTGGGAGCAGAGGTTAAGCTTTGAGCTAAACTTTTTGTGTCGTGGTAGTGGAAGCAACCTAAATCAAAGTCATTCATTAGTTTTAAATGTAGGGTATGTGATCAGGTGTTCAAACTCAGAGTGAACAAATAGCAATGTTTAAAATTTGATTAACTAAGATACACTGTACCTTCAGGCCTTGAATCTTATTACAGATGACTCGAACTCTGTGCTTAATGGAAGCATCTCCCTCTGTACTCCTGAGGAATTAGGAGAAACAAAATCTTACTAATGAAATTCAGACTGTATATATTGTTTGCAAATCAGAACAATGGTTTACCCCTGACGTAGAACATCGTATATTATTTGCTGTATCTGATCTTCGGTTGAGAACTCTGACCCTGAACTTTGACCCTGGTCCATCAACAGGTCAGGGGTTACCTAAATGGAGATTAGTCATTATTAAACATCAAACACAACCCACACAAATAAGTGCAAAACATTCATTAAACAGTCTAAGGAGTTACAATGGATACATCTTTGAGAGTAGTAACACTTTCTTCGCTGAAACTAACAAGCTAAGCAAAAAGACATTCAATTCCAGAGAGAACAGAGTATCAGGTTGAAGAACTGCTTTACTGTAACCTATTCAGATTACACCGTTCCAAAATCCTGACAGCCTTTCAAGGAATCTGAGGAGCACTTTCAAATGCAAAGGCTGATCCAAAGACTAGATCAAAAAATGCTAAATTAAAATATAGAGCAAACTTTTAATAAACCTCAATATATTTCACCCATCATTTACATGTGCATCAACTGGAGCAGATGAAGAGACAGCCATGACCTTGGCGACAGAACCAGAACCACGTCCCAAGCTGCTGTAGGCCGAAGCAGGGGAGGAAGACAGTGGTGAAGAGTATGTGTTTGAAACGAGAGATGAAACAGGTAATGGTGAGGTTGAGGCGGGTCTGTTGTCTGCATTTATGATGGGATAGCGGCCCCTGGTAGTGGTCCCAGTTTTATCCGCCTGTGCAGCAGAGCCCCCGTCGAACCTGTCGACGAGTCTGTGGGGAGGAGTCTGACGAATGGAGCTCTGAGCTGATTGGCTGAGAGTTTGCTGGTCGTGTGGAGACATTTCGATTGATTCGGATGAGGTGTAATGACTGCCTCCGCCTCTCCCTCTTCCCAAAGTGCCATTCAGCCCTGTCTGGTAGGAGCCACCCCACTGATTTCTCTCCATCCTTTCTAAAGGCCGCGCCCTCTCTGGTCCCATACCAACACCTCCATCCAGGTTGCCGTAGCTACCAGAGCGTCCATCACCAAGCGGCCGTCGGAGTTGATCTATAAAGTCTTCGCTGCTGTTTTCTCTCTCCAACAGGGAACCGTGAGACTGAGCCCGGCGCAGTTGGGTACTCTCTCCAGATGAAAAATATGGCCCCTGGATTACCCCATCCTCTCTCCTCCTAACACACAGACACAATCAGCAAAATACAAAGATGCAGGTTTAAAATTTGTTTAAAAATATAAGCACTGCCATTTCTGTTGTACATGTGAAACAATTAACAGCAAACTTGGTTGCACCAATGCCACAGGTCTCAAAAGTTAGTCTAGGGTACTGAAATATATTATCAACCACAGTTTACAATGTATTATCCATTTGTATTATGCCAAGACAACTTTTAATTAACTCCTCAGTTAAACCCAGCCTTATATAAAGTAGTAAATACATAATATGTATTATATACAGGACATTCACGTAAAGCAACATAAATCCAAAGCAAAATTGCCTGATTATTTATTTAATCGCAAAATGTATCTACTGTATATTATTGACCAACTCTTTATATAAAGTTGGATATACCGGTATAAGCATGTCCAACTTTATCTGCATACACACAGTATTCTCTCACTGGGAATATCTCATGCTTGTGTCATCTCAAAATGTTAACTATATTTACAGCTATTTTATCAAGACAATTACTTAAAAAGCATTTTAATTTATTAAAAATACACATAGAGGTAACACATTTTAGATCAGAGGGTTTTAAGATTTACTTTGCATTAATTAAAAAAAATGATTGGGAATTTGGGAGCATACCTAGGCAGGCTGCTGTAGGCAGGTGTTTGGGTTCTCAGCTGTACTCCATATGAATCTCCTTTTTCTCCATCTTTCAGCACAACGTAGGGCTGCCCACCGATGCCCTGCACCCTCACTGCTACTCCATAGCGAGACGGCTGTTTTTTGGGTCCCTCTTTTCGAGGCTGTCCACTCACCCCCCCTCCGGTGTCTTGCAGGTCATTTATAAAGCGAATCTGTACCCCATAGTCCACGGGGGTCTTCCTACCTGAGACAGGAACGGACATCCTAAAGGTGAGACGAAAAGTATATTAAGAAAATGTACAGTCAATGTTGTACAGTATATCACACAATGCACAATGTCAAAGTGTACTTGTCCAGTGACCTCAAATACTCTCTGTTTCCCCCCTCTCATTCTCTGCAAAGACATTAAAAAAATCTTATAAGATTGTGGGATAAATAACCCACAACCATCTCTGTCTGAATCTCAACAGTACATCGAAATAATATAATAATTTTTTTTATATAAATATAAAAAATATAAATAATTTTTTTTTTCATCACAAATTTCTCCAATACCAGCTCTGACAGAAGCAGTAAGATGATGTTAAGTCACTTTCCCCTTTACATACATTCCTCTTCTCATTCCTAAAAAAAGAACTTCACTCTAACAAGAATAACACGGTGAATTCCCTTTTCTTAGTGGTGGATCTTGGTTCAGGATTGGGGGCAGTGTCCTACTTTTACTTATTTTATAATATGTGATCTTAACGTTTTTTTTTTCTTTCCAGCATTTAGTTCTGAATGCAGAATGTTTTGTTTATGTACAAATGTAAAACCTTTACTAAACTAAAATATTAAATCTTATCAATATTTAATATAATGTAATAATCTGAGATTTCTGCATTTTATTTCAACTTGTTGGTGAAAAGTAGGTGTTATATAATGAAGCCAAGTGGTTGGAAGAGGCTGAACAGAAAAAGCCTTTTTGTTTATGGAATGTGCACTTATGAATCCTTCACACAATGAAACCAGGAACATGCATTAATATGATAAAGTAAATGGGGTCGATATCACATTGACTTAAACAACCTTGTAGACAACGATGTTCTGTCTTGAAATGTTTCAAGCCTGTGTTACTCTAAAGGACATTTTGAATGGGATTTTTACTACCAGAACCCTACTGTTGTGCTCTATTGAGATACACACAGACACAGAAATGCAGACAATCCAATGAGGCCGGATTGAATTACACTCTCCTCAATGCTGCCCGTTACCTCTGACTCCTGGCAGAAAACCCAATGTCCTTCATTATTCATTAACCTGAACACACACGCACGTTTGTTTTTCACGATGGAGATCTTCCATCATGGCTTTGGCTTTCTATCCAACACCATTTTTTTAATTAACACCTTCCATGTTACTTCTCATCAAAACCAAAGCTTCAGAATTCATGGTGCAACGGAGAAGAAAACTGAAGGTGTGGCTGGTGTGATGGAATGAAAATAAATCTCCAATAATAAGGAACATTAAAGCATGAAGGGTGTGACGGGGAACAAAGTGCATTCCCAGACAGTGTTAGAGTGGTACTCTTTGTCTTTTTCTTTTACTCTCACACTCATCGTCTTGTTCAGTAACAAACTACATCACTGCGATAAACTAAACAGACTGCAAACTACAAACACAGTCAGTCTGATCAGTACTACTGCTCCTCTTAACATGTCTGTATGTGTGTGTGAGATAACAAATCCAGTGTAATAAATTGCACGATAAACCAGAATCAGGGATGTCCGCTCCTATGACTGGATCATGGGAAAAGCACTTTATTCAGAAAATCATTCATAATAATTAACCTACAGAGATAATCCTTTTATTAAACTAACCAAAGGTTCAGTTAAAACTAACTAACAGTCAGCCTGAGATGAGTAAGTGTTAAGAAATACATTCACTATGTGACATAAAGGAGCCTTCAAGTCTACTATTACAATGTGAATACAATGAATGAGCTCATTATGTGTTTTTGTCATCAGAAAGCTTTTTGAGACAGCTGACGTGTCCATGTCAATGACTGAAAGCAGACACAAGAGAGCCAAGCTCAATACCAGACACTCTTGTGCTGACAGATAAACAGGTGGAGGGGTTATACAGGTGTAGTGAGAAAGTGGCCGCAGCACTGATCATTTTTCATGATTCATTCATTATCTATGTTTACTGTGGTTTGAGGTAGAATTTACAGTGACCATAATTAAATTGCAGCTCTCACACTTGGATAGGTGGAGTTTCCCAGACAACAGACTTTGAACGTCATAAAATAACTAAGAAGGACAGGCTTCTTTATAGATAACAGGGGGGACATTGTTGTGAACGATGATAATTTATCCATGAGGGTCTAAACGAATTCTGAAAACAATTTGTGTGGCAGTCAAATGTAACATGACAATAAATCTTTTAAAAAAATTTTTTTCCACCATATCATACATATATAATGAGCCTAACAGTAATGCTGGCACTTTTATCAAAGTCCCTTTAAGACAAGCCAGTTCATTCTGCAGTCATATTAGCAAGCTATTACAGTCATGCTTCAATATACACAAATACTGTTAACACTAAACACAAAAGCCCAATTATGAAGGTAATTGTTTCTCAAAGGGGTTGTAAGGTATTTAACATTTACAGGGGCTAGCCAGTGATTTTATTGCCGCCCGAATTCAGAATATCAGTGTCTTTCTCAACCACCGGCATATAAAATGACCGAATAAACTACTGTTTTTTGATAAATACCAAGGTCATGTGGTGACCTTCTTGCCGGCCTGATCCACGTCCGAGATTACAAGAAGAGATCAATTCTAAATTCACTGTTTAAATTCCCCCCCGCAAAGCACCACACGAAAACGATTGCATTTCGCTGTAATTTGGATGCATTTTAAAGATGTAGCCCAAGTCTTTAATACTAAAAGGCTGGAAAGTATCTTCAAGAACAATATTTTATCATTTCTCAAAAGGAGAAAGAGCAGAAAATCAGGTAGGCCTAAACATTTGAAAGGGCAGCAACTATAGGCCTATGCATTAAAAATATAAACCAAGCAGCTTTACATTTACCTCACGTAAATAAGCAGCTGAATTAAGTTATTTCCACTAATTTCCACTTTTTTAAAATTTTAAAATCCATCCTTTTGACATAAAATACAAGACCGAAAACTATTTTAACTATATCTCGTCTATCTATCTTCCATTTATCAATATTTTGAATTAGCTTTTATTTTTGTGTTTTAAGTTTTTATTTGAACAATTCAGTTACATGATTTTCAATTTTTTTTATATTTGTTATTTAGATATTTCCTAATATTTTAATATAGCTTTTACTTTAATTTCAATTTGAGTCATTTTAGTATGTCCAACAAACTTATTTTATTTCAGTTAGTTGCCCATGCAGCATTTCAATTTTTCAGTTTACCTTTATCATTGAAATGAATATTTATTTTGTTTTATTTCAGCTTTGTTCCAATTAATAAACTATTTTTAAGTTTTAGTTAAGAATAACAAACCCGATTTAACTCTCCTCAATCACTTTTGAATATCCACATGGTGATGGACAGAATATTTATTCTGTTATGACAGTGATCTGGTCATTGGTCAAACACACAGTCAAATTCAGTCACGGTCTAAAACGATCCAATTCCTCTGTGTCAGTGTGTCAGTGGCCAGGCAGACAGAGGCACCATTTAGCCTCTACGCACTGCATTATCTGATAGGCTGAATGGAGGGAGCCTGCGAGTGCGACAGAGAGGGAGTATGAGGACCCTCTTCCCATTATTACAGTGAAGTGGGGCAGAAAACAAGGGCAGCTATGCTGAGAAGAACACTGCTTCTCTATCACACAGGCTCGCTCCTGCTCTCATACACTGATCCAAATCAGAGATGTTACTATTCCCTTCACAGGAAATAGCCGAGGGCATGCAGGCGTTTACATCCAGAACAAACACACTGGATTGAACAAAAGCAAGTATCTGTGCATTAAGGGCAAAACAATGTATATCAGCCAATTTGCCTTTTCTCTCTTCATAATGAAGCACTCTGAATTATATCCGTTCTATCTATTTCTCTAAATGATCATTTTATGACGACTTCAGCCTGTTTTAAAGGTTTTAAACACTAGACCCAACCCTGACTCAACCTTGAATTCAGCAATGTTTCAAATTTCTTTTGTTTTATATTGCATTTAATTGTTTTAACTATTCTATGATTTATGTTTGCAGCAATTCCTCAATTTCCCTGAGATTATTCAAGTATATACCTGCATTCTTAGTTTTGTTTTGCCATTTTCAATGACGAATAAATCTGCTTAGACAGACAGTTATCTCCTTTACACGCAGGCGCAGAACACAACAAGATGACCCAAGATTACACTAACCCAGGATTAAAAATAACCCACTGCATCTCATCTACCCGCAACATCCTTCATTTCCTCCATCCTTTCATAGGCTAATATGCAGCTCACTTCAGTGACATCCTTGATTCATTACCCCTTTATGACCACATAATTTGTGCCACAGAATTCCACAGAAATCACAGCAGACTGTCAATAGAATTCTAGTGAACAAAGTGTTGTCTCCATAGCTCATTCAAGCAGAAATGTGTCAAAACTGATCACTTACACATTAGGACAGAGACACATTCTGTATTGTACTTTTCATATCTCATTCAAATGCTCTGGGAGACAAAGCAAAAAACAAACATTCCAATTCAAAAGTCTTAATGAACCACAATTAAAAATAAATAAATAAATAAATAAATCACACAAGCCCTCCAGGCACATCTGCCCACAGCTCTGAGTCTGCAACCTCTTGTTTTCCCATTAAATTGGATCTTGACTCTTAAATTGAATCGAGACTCTCAGATGTGGAACGTCTAATTGAATTAGGAGGGAACTGAGGCAGTAGGACTCAGAAGACATCGGCGCAGTCACTATGGTTTGTATTATCAATGTTGAAACCATTGCAAACCAAAGTCAATCAGTGCATCCGAGTCATGCGTTACATTTTTTCCTCACACATACTGTACATAACAGCATCAGACTTTCTATCAATATGAAATGGGACTTCAGTCACCTCTTGTCAGGTCAGACCACATTTAATCTAGCATGCTTGACATTCCCAGAGTCCTTTAGGTTTTTAACACCAATCTCTTAAAGCATACTTCACGCATTAACACTTTTGAAGTGGCATATTAAAAGTATGACAACCATTCTAATGAGAAACACAATCTAAAGGCTGGATCTTTGGTCTAGTTTCTATACATTAACACAGAAAGGATCAACCAGTCACTGATATTCACTTTAGGGTGATTTTCCTTGAGAGAGGTGAGATATAGAGTTCATCTAGATAAGTCTGAATTAAAGAGTCGAATTGCTATAAGAATGCATCTGAGAAAGTGTAGCCTAAGCTTTTAAAGAGTCTGGTATCCCTCTATTAGTGCTCGACTCCCCTTTGCATTCTTTGTCTCCTGCCAAACTCCCTCTAAATCTTTCTTTTCCTTTCTACCCCCCTCCCTTCCAACACTTCAATCACTATTCTCGTTTCAAAGACAGACAAACAAGCAGTAGTTCTTCTGTCTGTCTATTGGATCTCACTGGCATGACTGACTCCAGTGTTGCCAAACACAAATCATACTGTATGACAAGAAACTCAAACAATATAAAATTAAATCTTATCTAATGCTAGCATGTGCTCATGACTCCATGTTTTTCAGCTTGCAAAAATAAAAGCAAGTTATGACTCTCAGCTGTGAATCACACAAGAAGATTTGCGTCTCATGTCAGGGATAGAGATGTAATGTTCTGTTTGTCCATGGCTCAGCACAAGTCATAGGTCAAGAACCAAGATAACAGTGATATGGGGGGATGCAAGAACAAAACGTTTTGGTTTTATTGTCTAAATATGTGCAAACAATGATTCAAATGAAAAGAAAGCATTTAATGCAATGCCAATGATTCCCAGCCAGGATACATTCTCTGCTGAGTGTACTTCAGGAGGTTGGAAAGGGGTGTTTGATTGGAAGGATTTATCTTTCTTATGGAGGAGTGCAAGAACAAAACGTTTTGGTTTTATGGTCTAAATATGAGCAAACAATGATTCAAATTAAAAGAAAGCATTTAATGTAATGCCAATGATTCCCAACCAGGATACATCCACTGCTAAGTGTACATTCGGAGGTTGGAAAGGGGTGTTTGATTGGGAAGATTTATCTTTCTTACACCTATAAAACATTACTACTTAATTGGAGTTCATAATAATACAATGTGTAATTACTCCAGAATTGCAGCAAGAATTGTTAAAATTCATGAAAATTGAAAAATGAAATACACAACTAAGCTCATGCGTCTCATTGGGGGAAGCAACTTGGCAAGTTTTCTAACCCACAGAACTTTGAACATGATGAAAAATGATAACGACAGATATTTTCTTCCATGTGCCATAATCTGTTAAATTAATTTCTGAAAAAGAAAAAAGTATGGAAGATGTCAATTGGACGTTGGCAGATTGACTGTATGTGAGCTTAAGAATTTAATTACGACAGTCGTAAAATTCGCAAAACACATTTTCATTTGATTTACATGCAATCTTATTTTATCCCAACTTTAAAAGTTGAATCATGGGTCTAATCATTTTAATAATAATAATGAAGCTAAATTCTATGGATTAGATAAAAGTAACATATTTAAATTTGAGCCTTATAACAAAACACGCAGTAAATCACTAACATAAAATTAGTAGTATGTAAAGAGTTTGTGTCCCACACTGCTCATGGGCCTATAAATTCTTTTGCTCTGAGTCACTGGTTTCAAATCTCGAAAAGTCATAGAGTCTGACTGTGTACTATGTTACCAAAAGACTAAGAACTTTGAATCAAATAAAAACGAGAGCCATAGCCTACCTTAACTAACTAAAAAGTCGGTTGTTCTTTCAAGTCTTTTTGAATAGCACACGTTTGACAGCCTAACGTTGTTTGACAGAGAAACCTGATCGCTCACGGCAAGTTTGACACTGACTCGTTATTTATTTGAATAAAGTTACAACTTGGGCTATTCAAACACAAGACTTTGAGTGTTTAGCGGGCTTTAGCAGTGGGCTGTGGTGAAGTAAACAATCACAACACTGTTAAAACAGGATTGTTTGCCACGTCAATACTTTCAATGGTTTGCTCCCAAAGCGAGAAGCGCAGGTGTTCACCTGGCGATGCACCTGCGCTTAGTTAGTGCGAAACTCAATGAGTTATAAAGTCTCTCGAGGCGATGAGCGCTCATTTTCATCGTAAACCAGTGGAAAGTACTCTAATGGGCTCGAAAATAATCCTTTGGACAGACATTAATCCAACTTCAGAGAAGTACACTTCTTGAGAACAACACGAAACAGGACAAAAACACAACCTAAGCTGAACAGTATACGAGCGAGACAAGTGTGTAATTCCTAAAGGAAGAAAGTTCATCTCGAGAATTCGTTGGAGCATCTGGCGCGCGACAAACAAGTTCAGCAAGCATCAATGTCTAGTCACAGGCTAACTGGTTTAGCGGTGATAGCGAACAAAAATAACATTTATCCTACCTGATATTACGGCAAAGTTTATATTTCACTCTGCCTAATGTTCCTCTGTTACTTCCTGCTGTTCTTCTTCATGAGAGCTGATAGTGTAACAGTAAAAGACTTGTCTTTGAATATGACAGCCCTAACTACTAATCCCCTGGGAAAACATTGGCTAAAGACAACCTGTTACCTTTCAGACCTACTTGCCTCGCCCACTCTGCGAGTGAGGAATAATCTCATTGGCTGATAGTGGCGTCGTGGGTGGAACCCATGAAACCATTTCTGCTTCGATTATTGGCTAGATTGTATGTCAATCACAATAAAATTGGGAACGTAAATGTGTCTGTGGAACCATGAAAAATTAATTCAGGTTATGATTTAGAGACACAAATGTCATGTAACTGCCTGTTTTGTTTCCATATGCATGTAAATTAGTTGACAGGGTTGTTTAGGCTAACAGTTAGCCTAAAGTGCGTGATCTTGTATACAATATATAAAATGAATAAAATCTTAAAATAATAGTGAAGAACATTTTGTGTGTATTATAAAAAAAGATCTGTTTCTGTAAATAATATATATAAAATCAGAATTTTATCGACGTTCAGAATTGCAAAGTAGCAGCTAAAACAAAGCAAAAATAGTGCAACATGAGTAGCCTAGGCCTGCTAGGCTACAGTTGGTAGCCTAAAAAACTTGCACACAAAAAAAAAAACCTTGATACGTAGCCTAGTGTGTTTGTGCTAGACGACTATTGACTCACACTCAGGAAGCACTTGCATATTGTTGCAACATTTGCTCTCCTGCTCGCCTAATTTGTAAATAATAAATTTGTAAATAATTTGGATAAAAGCGCCGGCTAAATTTAAATTTACTTATATAAATGTAGTTGGTCCACCGATGGGAGTAAAAATGTCCCTTTGAGCTGTGTAGGCTATTATAGGCTAGAATTTATTCAGTAGCATATGGATTTCCTTTTTTTTTTTCTATCGTTTTCAATAACTGGAAAAACAGGTCCAGGTGCTTCTCAATAAATTCAGCAAGACATTCCACGATGAGCTGGGTTGACTGACAATGTTGATAAACACACCTGATGATGATGATGATGGTGATGATGATGATGATGATGATAGTCACATGTGTGGGCAGAGGCAGTGGGCAGCTTGGCTTCCAAGCCTATGTAAATTTTGAGTAGTTTTACTTCCAGAACCGACATTAGGTCTATTTATTTAAATATAGGCTATAATAGACTATAATCCATGTTTAATAGCAATTAATTAAGTTGCCCAAGTGACTTGGGCCAGTTACCCGGCAGGAACTGCTGCCCCACTGTGGTAGTGGTGGTGCCTTGCACAAAAAACAAAAAAAAAACAAAAAACAAAAAAACAACATAATTTATATTTTCATGGAGCTGTCCTGGCCTTTTTTAAATCAAGAACATCAAATGGTACCTTTTTTTTGCCATTCGGTCATCATGCAATTTTGACTGAAAATATGCTACGTTTTGTTTTTTAGAATTGTTTAGCCTATTATAGGAATATGAAGCTTGGAAAAGGTTTTCGCACTTATGTGAACACACACACACATTAATACATGATCCAAAAAGGTTAAACATCCTGAAAAAATATGCACAAACAAATTCTAACAGAAAGCTATTTTTTGAGATATCAACCTTTTTTCAATTTCTTTTTAACTTCTTCAATAGGACAAGTGTCATAGCCTATTTAAAAAGAGACCAAACTTAAAGGAATAGTTCACCTTGAAACATTTTTTTTTTGGTATGTTTTAGCTTACCTCAAGGGCATCCAAGATGAGATGTAGGTCTTTGTTTCCGCAGTTTCAATTTTGATATTTTTAGGTCAATGCGGGTCTACCTCTAGTTTGGCTTAAAAATATCAAAATTAAAACTACTGCGAAAACAAAGACACCTACATCTTGGATGCCCTCGAAGTAAGCTAAAACATACCAAAAGTTAATTTCAAAGTGAACTATCCCTTTAATTCTGTTCTCCAAAGCATTCAAGCTACCCAGTTATGAAAAGTTAAACTTCATTAAGTTCAAGGTACATTTTCAGGTTCAAAAAGTGAAAATGAATAGGCTACTGCATTAATATGGTCTAATTTAGTTACCATAAATCACCTAAATAATAATATATCAAGTAAAATACAGTATCGAATTAAAACCATAGCAATCAATTTGATTGAGCCATATCCTACAATTATTTTATTGACATAAAAGTAAAAAAAATCGTTCATTTTAAAACGACACCCCAATAGAGGGGTAATTTGAAAACCATCGTGAAGACTAGTCAATAGATTTGCTCAGTGTGTCCAGTTATGTATAACATAATAGTGGCAAATGTTAAATAGCCTATAGTTTTTATTTATTTATTTATTTATTTTTTTGCAGTTAAAAAATACTCTTGAGAAATATCCATATTCACTAGAGTGAATAGTGTAAATAAATCTCTGGGCAAATAAATAGAAACGTTAAATAAAATCAATAAACTATTTGTTGCACCAGAGAATGGTTTGCGTCCACAGGTGGGCAGCGCCCAGCAAATGAAAAATCCCCATTTAGGGGAACAGTAGCTGCAACCACCCCCACCCACAGCTGCAGCACAAGCGTACGTATACATGTACATCCCCTTCACTTCATAGACTGTCGCTTGGAGTGGATATACCGGGAATGGGATCTTCATCGAGAGCTAAGAAAAACTTTATTTTTTTCCGCGTTTATGCCCTTCAGAGACTCCTCTTTATCTTGCGGGAATAATTGGGAGCAAACAAAAAACAAGACATTATTATTTCCAATGTGAAGAATCGTAATTGAGCGTGTAAGAAGTTTCCTGAAAAGAAATACGAATGGGATAAATTCTGTGATCAAGATTAGTAAAAGGGATTTAATATTCGGAACCTTTCCCTAAATCAATTTGACATATTTTCAAAATTAAATAAATTAAAAATAGCCTAATTCGTGTTTAAAATAACAACAACCTTCTCAATTGAACTGCACATTAAAGTATTGTTGATTAAGACGAAAATCCATTATAGGGGCCATAGTGAGTGATATTTTAGAAGCAGTTGTGCGTGTGTATGGAGAGCAGCGCAGACACCTGTATTCGTCATGGCGAAGTGGTTTAAAGATTTCCCAACTAGTTTGAAGACTGGGTCCGATCGGATCCGTTCTGCTTCGGAATCGGGAACCCAGTCCCGCCCCAAACCGGTTCTGACCGTTGGTACTGGTTCGAAGGGAAGCCTGCGTAAAAATTCGGGAGCGGAAAACGGTGGCGGCGGTGGTGGTGGTGGTGGTGTGGGTTCCCTGCTTCACGGGAGGAATCGTAAAAATTCAGCCATCGAGCTGGGACGAAACCACTCCAGCACCGGCTCGATGAAAGACGGGAAGATATGGGAAATTCTGATCCCTGGGAAAAGTAAGAAAAACACAAAAATGGAAGGGTTTGAAGACCATCGCACCCTGCGGACCACCAGTCTTGCTGACGCGTACATGAGCAGAATGATCAAGGTTAATGATCCAAAATCCAGTGCAGGAGGATCATCCCCGGACAGCGAGAGGGCCAAATCACCAATCAGAACAGAAACGGTAAGTTTGAGAATGAGCCAACACCAACTAACAATATTTAATAATAATATAGCCTAGCTAATAATAACATCACGTATTTTCTAGACAGATTTGTAGATGACAACTGTTTTCTGAAAATGTGAATTCGTTTTTGGAAAAAACTAAGCTGAGTTTTTTTGCTAGTCTTATGTGGTTTTAGTGGGTTTTTGGGCACTGTTCTCTGGTCTACCTGCTGGCCAGCTGAAATAATTTAAGACCTGCTCAAACCAACTGAGATCAGCATCATATTCAGGCTGGTTTAGGGTGGGTTTTTCAGGTGGGATAAAGAAAAAATATCCCTGATCTGAGTGATAAAGCAGGCCAGACAGATTTTTTTTAATAGCCTACATGACATTCTCTAATTCCAGTCCCTCTGTTGACTGTGAGAACCAAACACACATCTTTGTTATGAAAATTGTGATCAGTATCTCTCTTCCAGCTCTTTGTTTAAGCAATATCTTCTTTTTCCCTCCCTCAGCCCCCTCCTCTCAATTTCGTATCTTTCTTTCATCCGTCCTCACATCTTTCTTTTTCTTCCTATTCTTTTTTTTCACTGAACTGCTTTATTATACGCAGACACAGTGGAGCTGAAAAGCAACAAACACAATGAGAGCCATTTCCTTGCCTTGTCTCTTTTCCTAGCCATGCACTCTGTCTTTGGGAAACACACTTTTGTGCTCTCATACACACACACCCTTGCTCACAAATACGCAAAGAATACAATGCATACATAACACAATGGCTCTATCCCATTCTTCCAGTCCCTGGTGAAAGCAGTGTTTGAAGAATTATGTCACCTGATACATAGGCTGTATCCTATCCCATTTACGGACATCCCCTCCAGCTACACTTTGAACATAGCACAGAAATCAGAATCTCATGAGATCATACACATACACACACACACACAATGTCCAGAGGGAGAATCAGAGAAAGAATGGGCCAGAGAATAAGATTAAATAAAGGGATAGTTCACCCTAAAATGAAAACTCTGTCATTAATAACCCGTAAGACTTCCGTTCATCTTCGGAACACAAATGAAAATATTTTTAATGAAATCCGAGAGATTTCTGTCCGCTACAACTACCACTTTAATGCTTCAAAACTAATCTAAATGAACTGAGCAGTCCAAATTTTCTGAAGACTTGATCGCTTTATATGATTATAATGATTGCTTTAAATGTGCAATACATATTTTCCAGTTTTGACTGGGATCATGTTTTTTTTGTCTCTTTATTTGTCTCTACAAATAAACGTATAAATAAAAAATAGTTTTAACTATAAAGCGTCAGAGTGGAAGTTGCAGAGCTGTCAATGGAGGAATAAAAAGGTCTCAGATTTCATCAAAAGATCTTCATTTGCCTTTCGAAGATGAACAAAAGACTTATGGGTTGGGAACAATGTGAGTGTGAGTAGTTAAATAACAGCATTTACATTTTTTGGTGAACTGATTTTTTTTTATCAAGATGGAACAAAGAATTCCACCCAATAAGATGAAATTTAACTCCAGGTTTTGACTAAATGCCCTTTTTAGCTGGGTTTGCACTATTTCTGAAGTAGATCATTGCAGAATATGTTAGCATCATATTATTAAAGGACTATTCCAGGTTCAGGACAGCCCAATCAATAGCCCTTGTGACATAATGTTGATTACCCGAAAAAAATTACTTCAACCTCCACCTTTTCTTAAAAAGAAAATATACAGTGAACGGGAATGGGGCAAGTCCTTAAATGGTAACAATAGAGTTTCAATAGAATACTATCATAACCAAACAATAAGCATGCTAATTTAGTGTGAAAAAAAACTCTAACTAACTAACTAACTAATGTTGAGTTGTGCCAATTTTACAAGATCATGTTCATTACCATGTCAATGTAACGCCTAAACACTAAAATTATGATAAAATTAAGAAAACAACTTTGCAGCTCAAATAAAGCTTTAACATAATAAATTAAAGCCTTCTGTGTATTTTAAGATTCACATTTCTGCTTTTAGTCTAGAGAGAAGAGTCTAATTTCTTGTGATTTGTAGTGCCACAAATTGCAAAAAAAATAAATAAAATAAAATTCATATATTCTAAGAATGTTTTGCTAACATTCCCATCAAGATATGAAAAAAAAGTTTGGAGGCCGTTCTATTCTAGTACAGTCCTTAACATAAATCACTGATATCGCTTTCTATTCTTTTCTTCTCACTCCTATAGATCATCCTGGAGGATTATGCTGTCCCATTTGATGCCGAGAAAACAAGGGAACAGAGAGAGACTGAAAGAGAAGGAGAGAATGATGGCTACATGGAACCTTATGATGCCCAGCTCATTATTACAGGTATCACTCAATTATTTACCTCTTCTCTCCTTTATTTCTCTTAAATGTTTCTTAAATGTTTTATCAGTGTAATAAGCAGAATATCAGGGATTTTAAGAGTATGAAAAATCTCTCTCTCCCCTCGTTGGTGGTTTCCACGGTGACAGTGTTGTGCTGGGACAATGGGTGCAGTTTCCTCTTTCTGCTTCCTGTTTCCTGTCTGTGTTTCCTTTGCCCCATTCTATGGACAGGAAGTTGACCCCTGCCGCCCCCCCCAAAATGCCTGGGTATTGATTGATAATGTAAATTTTAACAATAACTAATACGTTTTGAACGTATTCAAATCAAAAGTTGTATCTGTATTA
>JAOTRC010000008.1:15607127-15619681 GCA_027497675.1 Cyprinella lutrensis | reverse complement strand
GTCAGGTCAAAATAAACGTTGTTCGTAGGCAGCCAATGAAGACAAGGGGTGCGTTTCCCAAAAGCATCGTTAGCCAACTATGGTCGCAAGTTCCGTTGTTACCAATAGAGTTCAATGGAAATTGCGACCAAATTGTGACCAATGTCGGCTAACGATGCTTTCGGGAAACGCACCCCTGGCTGGCATTATGCAAATTTGCTATAAAACTACCTAGGTTCATGTACGAATTAAGACTGAAATATCATTTCAGACAGTCCAGAACCGGTTCTTTCTTTTAGAGGGTTATTAACTCTATTTGTTGTGCACTTCGATCTTTAAATCTTTGTAGACCTTTATAGATGAAAGTTAATATATGGAAAAGCATAATACGGGCTTAAAAGACCCTTTATTTGTCAAATTTTAATTGATTATGAAGTTTGTGTAAATTTTTATCTTTCTCTGTTTTTTTCTACACAGCATGAGAGAGAACAGATCATGACCACCAATGTCTGGCTTACACAGGTCAGTTTAAACTTGCATTATTTATGCTCCATTTTATTTTCCAGATGTAAAGTGTTTTACACCACACATACACACACATTTGATTTTCTATCATGATGTAGCTATTCATTGGTTTTTATTAAACACATTTAAAAACTTTTATTAAATGATTAATCTTTTTTTTTTAAGATTACAATTAAGTGAGGAGGACCAGCTTAAGTATCCCCTTGGTCCTCACTCCCTTCAGCATCCGTTCTGCCAGGCCTACACAGGCTCTGTGTAGTATATACAGAACTACTCATCAAAATCAATTTGTACAGATACAGTATTCTCTTACACATATCTCTCTTTTTTCTGTTTCGTTCTCCATCTTTCTGTCACGCCCTCTCTACATCATCTGCTCATGGTCACTATGACCATAGATGTCAGTTGGCAGGAGTTATTACCGCTGTCATTACCCATAAAACTTTGCAACGGTGTGTCTTTTCTAGCTAGAGTGTGTGTATGCGATTGGTGTGTCAGAGTTAGTGGTCACTATCTGGTCAAAACCCAACAGGAAGTATGTTAAATTACCATCATTAGACATTCAGCACTCTTTTTGTGTGTATTAAGATGACTACCATTAGTTAGGCTATGCCTTTTGACAGCTCTCATTTGCAGTCTATTTAATCTGTCAGAATTTATGACCTCAAGTAATTATTTCAAATTTTTTAATCTAGTTTATTAAGAAATTATATTAGTAATAAAATGTGACAGAGCATTAATGCACATGCTAAATATACTGCTAATTAACTGAGACCAGTGATGTGTGTGACAGATTAACATGATTTTAACAGCATGTGAGGGTTGGTTACACTGCCCGTTCACAGGTCAACATGAATTGACGGGTTCATGTCATAAGGAGAAATATGTGTGGAAGAAGGCCATAGAGTGTATTTCACGGTTTTGCTAGTAGGTGTTGTAACTACATTATCTGGCTGCAAAACGCATTTTTCTCCATTGACAGCCATTCAAATGCAGCAGTTTATTCTGCAATTGAAATAAATGGGAATACTAACAGATTGTTTTTTTCCAGGTATCAAAGCCCTTCTCGAGTCTATTATGGTTATTTATTTTCATTCTGTCCTCAGGAGTGGCAGGACTACCGGCTAACATGGAACCCAGATGAGTTTGACGGCATGAAGAAGGTCCGTCTTCCCTCCAAACATATTTGGTTACCTGATGTTGTTCTTTACAACAAGTAAGTCTCAAAGATCATCCAATCCCATCATTTTTGGCTCTTGAGTATTTACTTATCTAGTCAGATTATTACTGTCTTTATCATGTCTAATCCTTTCTTTTCATCACCCATTAGTAGATAACATCCCTGCTTATCAGTCTTCATTTCATTAGCAGTGTCCCTGTGTCACATTACGTGACCTCACTGCAAATAAAGTATGTCCCTCCTCTCTCACTGTCATGTCACGTTTAAATTCAGACTAGTTAATACTAGCATCCTTCCTGTGTTTGTCTGTATGTATCATTAATAAACCTTGTGAGACATCACCAAGTAACAGGGTCAGGCAGTAAATATGAAAAACACTATTAAAACTATACCCACATGACTTATAACATTATACGTTGCACGATGTAATGTCATGTGACTTATTTGCTAAAATCATTTAATCACTTAGTTGTGGTAAAGTTGGTTAAAGTAAAAAAAAAAATCAAATCAAGCTTTCAAGGTCATGGGTTGGATTCATAGCAAATACACACGCCAATAAAGTGTGTCCCTTGAATTCAGTGTGCCATCTGCAAAATGTGCATGTTTAAATATTTGTTGTCATGATGACGTAAACAGTCAAACATTCATACAATGGCTCTCATTTATCATTCTTGCGTAGAAACGGGCGTACATGTTGGCGTAAGATTATGCCTACACTCCTCTCACCGCCTGGTTTATGAAGCTGTGCATACCTCTGAAATCCAGGCGTACGCAATGCCTGCCCTTAATAAATCCTGCGGCCGAAAACGATCGTCATTAGAATAACACGCCCCTATTCAAGTCTCGGCTTCCCCCATGCCTCACTTTACGCCATGGACACATGGAAGACGGCAAAGAAGAGAGACTTCTCCGACGTGGAGCGGAAATCACCTATCACGATGTATTATTTTACAGCACGTCTTTTGAAACAATTAGCATTCAATTTTGAATCACGTCACATGTATTGGGGTGTACAATCAAATGCTTTGGTAAAGTCACACAAATTAAACACAGAAGTCCATGTTGCACAAAAATAAACACTTAAGTTTATAATTAGTATGTTGTTGTTTTTTTACAGTGGGTCATAGTATATCATATCTTTTAGTTTGTCAGTGCGTTCTGTGGTGTTAGGAATTGTTTTTCTGCGCATTTCTACTCTAATTCAAAACGTGGACACGCCACCTCCTGAGCATGCCGTACGCCAACATCTATATTGATAAATCTCAAAGTCACCGTGGTTTTGGGTGTACGCCAGGTGTATGCTGGAAATTTGGTGTACGCACTTTTAATAAATGAGGGCCAATGTGTGAAAAGTTAAAGGGATACTTTTGGAATTATTTAAAGGGATATATTTTTTGGAAATAGGCTCATATTACAACTCCCTCAGAGTTAAACAGTTGAGTTTTACCATTTTCAAATCCATTCAGGCAATTTTCTGATATTTAGAAGAATATCAGTAACCAGACAGTTTTTGGTCCCATCAATGAGGAGTTGTAAAATAAGCCCATTTCCAAAAAAAGTGGAGTATCCCTTTAAGTTAAAAAACTGTAATGCACTATTTACATGAAGCATTCTCTAACTACAAATCAGTAATGCATATCCTAAAACATATCAACCTAGAAAAATATTCCCACCTGAAAAGGACAATTTAGACTAATTTAAAGCTAAGTAATTTTTTTTTACATGATCACGTTTATGGCACATTTGCTGTTGATAGAGCTTCCTTTATAAAGTATAAACCGCCTCATAACCGCTTTGTCTTATTCCTCATCAGTGCTGACGGCATGTATGAGGTGTCTTTCTACTCCAATGCTGTTGTCTCCTATGATGGAAGTGTCTTCTGGTTGCCACCAGCAATCTATAAGAGTGCCTGTAAAATTGAGGTGAAGCACTTCCCATTCGACCAGCAGAACTGCACTCTGAGCTTCCGCTCGTGGACCTACGACCGCACAGAAGTGGACCTGGTCCTGCGCGCGGATGTGGCTAGCATGGACGATTTCACGCCCAGTGGCGAGTGGGACATCATCGCACTGCCCGGCCGGCGAAACGAAAACCCCTTGGACCCAACCTACGTAGACATCACCTATGACTTCATCATCCGCCGCAAACCCCTCTTCTACACCATCAACCTCATCATTCCTTGCATCCTCATCACCTCGCTGGCCATCCTAGTGTTCTACCTCCCATCAGACTGCGGGGAGAAGATGACGCTCTGTATCTCAGTGCTACTGGCCCTCACTGTGTTCCTGCTGCTGATCTCCAAAATCGTGCCACCCACGTCTCTCGATGTCCCTCTGGTCGGGAAGTATCTGATGTTCACCATGGTGCTGGTCACGTTCTCCATTGTCACGAGCGTGTGCGTGCTGAACGTGCATCACCGGTCACCCACTACACACACTATGCCTCCGTGGGTGAAGTTAGTGTTCCTCAACAAGTTGCCTACCCTGCTCTTCATGCAGCAGCCTCGAAACAGCAGCGAGCGACAGCGCCTGCGCCAACGCCGTCGTGCCAATGAACAGCAGGAAGGTGGGCGAGGGGGTCTGGCTGCTGGGCTCATGGCAGGACTGGGCCTGAGCGGCTCTTCATCAGGGAATAAAGACAACAATGAGGCGTGCACATGTTATGTGAACCGAGCCTCAGTGAAACAGTTTGGGGCAGAGTTGGGTGGAGGGGGTGGTGGAGGGGGTTCCACAGATGGACTAAACGGGATAAGGGAAGGGGGGAGAGAGGCCAGGGAAGGAGGTTCGAATCCACTGCAGAGCTCTGCTCTACCTCGGGGGAAGCAGCAGCCCCCTACGGTCCTCACCCAGGCTCTGCTGGCCCAGGCCTGCCCAGGGTTCGAGGAGGCTGTAGATGGAGTCCGCTTCATCGCAAACCACATGAAGAGCGAGGACGACGACCGGAGTGTGAGTCATTCTCTTTCATAATCACATCTCTGAATGTGCGGATGAGTGGTTTCACATTAGAAACAATAGCATGCTATCATTCATAGCAGTCATAGTTTAAATAATGCTTCCTGTTCAAGTCAAGTCAAGACACATTTATTATTATTCAGTTCAGTTCTTGTATTATAGTGCCAATGCAGGCAGATCTATATTATTGTTGAATATTAAATTAAATGTTAAATTTAATGTCCCCAACTAAGCAAGCCAAGCCAATGGCAACAAAGGGGGGAAGGCAACAGTGGGAAGGAACAAAACTCCATCAGGTGGCAGAATGGAGAAAAAAAAAACTTGGGTGAACTCAAGGCTCAATCAGGGGAGCAGGTCTCCCCTGACCAATGAGCCAAAAGTGTATGATCATGATTCATAGGGCAGAAGACAGATTGGTTTGGAACAATCAGAATATTATCCAGTTCCATCTGGTTTAAGATCAGAGTCATTACACCGGTATGGAGACGGGTTTGTTGAGGAACATTGCTGATGGCTGTCGTGTCGATGAGGTTGTCTTAAAGTGATAGTAGTGGCACTGACAGAAGTATGGTGACTGAGACTAGAAGTAGAAATATGAGATGAAAACATTTCCTCTTGTTCAAACAAATAACTTTGGTGCTAAGGAGCTATTGTAGACCTGCATAACTAATTGAATAATCATACAATCATGGCTGCTGTTTTAGATAACCAATAACCACAATAATTATATTTAATGGTACACTGTACATTCTGTCATCAATTACTCACCTATGTCATTTCAAACCAATTAGTCTTTATCTCTGAATATCTTCAACACAATATATTTTTAAATGAAACATGAGATTTTTCTGTCCCTCAATAGAAAGTGCTTAATCCTGGCTAAATCTAAGCCCTGACTGTGAAACTAAGTTTATTTTTCAGAGTCATGCAGACATCCGAGTATATTACCCATAAACTTCTTGAATTGGGCACATATCTGTAACACTAGTATTTGAACCCATTTCTTCTGAGCTTACTCTACAACTGAACCTGTATCTCCTGTACCGTACAAATGAAGAGATAACTGTGGTTGACACCAAAGTGCTAAATACATTTAAGCTGAGCTGAACCAAGCCTCAGTTTCAATCACTTTGCAGTCATTTCTATGTCACTATTGAAAATTATTTTGCTGCAATTACAACTAAAAGAAAGTTGGAAATTATACAAAAACCTGTTAGGAGTGAGCAATAGATTACACAGCCCTGACTCAAAACTTGGCATTCATTATGAGCTCAGTGAACACTTACACTCGTTCCTACAGACACACTCAGATCAATATGCAGCTCCACGCTTGTGGTTTAATAATCTCTGATGTGGAGGCTTTGACAGGCAAGTCCTAAAGCATTAAAAAAGAGATGTGGTCTTTAGCCAAAGCACAGCTACACATCAACACTAAACTCACTGTTGGCATTTAAATGGCTTACAGTCCCATTCTGTCAAACACCGTCTGAGTCTCAGCATTACTCACGTACGAGAGTAGCAGTTGTGCTGGATGATACATGAGGTGATTTTTTTCTTTATTTTTATAACAAAGATGTGCCTTTTAGAAGCCAAGTGATAGTCAAATTGATCTATTTGTAGATAGTGTAGGTCGGAGCCTCGGAGGTGATTTTGAAAATATCTCTGAACATAAATGAAAATAGATATATGAAAATAAATATCTCTGAAGATATATGAAAATAAATATCTCTGAAGATATATGAAAATAGATATATGAAAATATATTAAAATAAATATATTATAATGTTTACCGGTAATGTACAAGATATACTGTGTGTGTGTGTGTGTGTGTGTGTGTGTGTGTTTACACAAGTAAATATAAATATAAAGATAGATCATATGAAGATAATGTGTATAAAATACAACATCTTTATTAATAATAATAATCTGTAATAAGTGAACACAATTCTGAATTGTTTTTATTTTTGTTATGTATTAATTGTTTTCATTTTGAACATATTTAATTTAAAAATTCAATTACATTAATTCTTTTTTTAAGGTTCATTTGATACATATTATATTATTTTATCTTTTAAATTGGCCACTTTCATAGCATGAAAACTGCTGAATAAGTGAAGATATTATAGATTAATGGTTCTGATATTATAGATTAATGGTTCCGAACCTGATATTAATAAAAATTAATATTATAAATTAATTTTAACATTATTTTGATGATTTTTTTAGTCCGAACAGTCAGCAATATATTTTTATAACTCAGCAATATTTTTAAGTGGACTTGAGCAGTTGGTTTCTCTTTAAGAGAAGGAATATAGTCAACATGAGGTGAAATTAACAGCACTCAGTAATTCTGTCAGTCATCTCGACCTGAACACAGTTTCATTCCCATGGTAACAAGGCGTCTCCATGCCAACTCCCTTGCAGCCTTTGCCGTGGTTACGGTTCAAGTCCCCTGTGTCTCACCTCATCAGAGCAGTGTGGCGGAATGAAGTCTCTGTTCACATTAACCTTTTCCTTCACCCTCTCCTCCCTTCTCTCTCTATTTCTCACTCGCTCCCACACATTCGCATTCAATTTTCCATCTTATGTTTACCTCTCAATTTTCTTTTGAGCCCCACCCTCACATTTTAAATCTGACTCACAGATGTCCTGTCTCTCTTTTACATTTGACATCTTCCTTGCCACTCTTTGACATTTTGCCTTTCTAAAGGGATATTACAATTTTGCCATTATTCCCTCACTCTCAGTCTTTCTGAAGTCATTTGCAGCTATCTTTTCCATGGAACTCAAAGGGGGAATTTCTGCCTTGAGTCTTTCTGCCTTTTGCAATGTAATGAGTTCAAAGTTCCAAAAAAAGAACAATTTTCTTCGCTGATTCATTCATTGTTATTCATTCCTCTCTGCTGCAGCTCTCAAATCAAATATGGCATCTATGGCCCAGGTTTAACGCCATGACGTATGGTTATAGTCTCATGTAACCAGACCTTTGAAAAGACGTCATAAGGTCTGTCCAGCAGCAGATTCTGGTCAAGAACCGCCTACTAAAGAAGAGCAGATTGACTGACATGTAAAGAGATCAATCACAATTATTTAGGGATGGGGTTTCGAAAAACATTATGGCTGTGTCACATAGTAGAAACAAGGCACATCTGAATCCGATGTTAGCGTCACTTCCTGTCTCCAGAGATACCTTCATCTTATTGATTTCTGAAGGTGGCATAGATGTATCCTTTGCTGCTTTGATATCGCACAATCCTGCACTTTCCATTCTGTGACAGTTGCAGTTGGTGGTCAGTTTGTGTATAAATGTATACCAACTTTTTCCACTTTTTAAGTCATTTCTAGAGAGAAATTACTATTGTAGTGATTGAATATTTGCATATTTAACACAAGCTTGGTCTATTTTACTGTAAATCATTACACCGTAACAATGCCTCAGAAGATTCCTTTGTGCGCAAATGTTCTACAATGACTACAAAGATTACAAAATTACTTTCATAACTCAAGTTATTAAGCTTTCAAACGCAGCCTATACCAGGGTTGGGCAAATACATTTAATAGATGATGGGAAATGATGTGGGAAATGGTCTGGGAAATGGTCCATAAATGTATATGAATTACCGGTACATTCAAATTCAGATTTCAATTCTACTTCCTGTTTGCTTCCTCATTATAAATTCATGAATTAATTTGGAATTGTAAAAGCATTCTCTATTCGAGGTATGTGAACAACAAAAAAAAATGGCTTTTGTTGTGCATTTTTGTAATTTTTAGAAAACAGAGAATAGGAGAGCATGGATAAGATGAAAAGATATTGCAGTATTCAGTAAATAATTGGAAAAATTTCTAATTTTCATTGAAGCTAAGTTTTTCAACTAGTATTTGCATTTTATTTCAGCATTATTTTGATTAAAGAAAACTATTTTAAATAGTTTTAGCTTTAGCTAAAAATAACAACACTGTTATTTCAATCCATCATTCATCTGCTGTTCTTTTTATCTTCCAGGTGAGTGAGGACTGGAAGTACGTCGCCATGGTGATCGATCGTCTGTTCCTCTGGATCTTTGTGTTTGTGTGTGTCTTCGGTACAATCGGAATGTTCCTTCAACCTCTGTTCCAAAACTACACAGCCAAAACTATCACCCACACACCTGGCTGACTAACCACCAATCCTCACCACACCAATGGAAGCTATACCCACCATCAGTCGCGACAGGAGGGCGAAGGGAGGAGGGGGAGGTCTGCCGAAGGGGAGGACAAATGTCACTCTGGACTAACCTTATATGAAACTTTTTTGGAATATCATGCAGAGTGGGGATTTTGTCCAGGATTCTCATTCAGGCCTTTCGTCCAGTCCACCTTCCCCTCCTTTTAGGTGAAAAACCACACAAGCCAATCGGAGAGAAAGGAGACACCTGTTTGCTTTTCTCAGCAGCCAATCAGCACTCTTATCCACAGCCCACAAGCTCTGAAACAAGCAAGAGTCACACGTTACCGTTTGTTACCTGTACATGCAAGCTAGCCAGACAGACAGGGATGAACTTAAATGTCTGCTCTTACATCATTTCTATCAGATTTTCATAATTAATTCTGTCTTATTTTTTTTCTTACGCTCTTGAAGCCTGTCATGATCCACATATTGCAAAAACATCAACATTCTCATTTCTGTGCGAAAACGAGTGTCTAGTCCTTCGAAAACGGGCTTCGATGCAGTATTGTATTATTATTCATATAATTAATATGTGAATTGTATTACTACAACACACGACGTGAAGAGGGAGGATGCCTGATGAGATCAGAGTGAGCTTGTTAATAGACAATGACTTTGGTGGCACTATGAAAACAGTTAAATTTGCCAAAAAAAAAGCCCCACTAAGGCTCTCTGTGATGTGGGAGAGGGTTCCCATCCATAAACATGTTGTCCCAAGCCTTGTGGATATTTAGTACAACACTGAACAGATAAGCGATGAGCTCAATGAGTCCCTTTTGCTCCCAAATACTTCACTGAGGTCTGCCGTGGTCGGACAGAATGGTTAATACGACAGACTTCTGAGAATCTGAGAGTTCAAAATTGAGACACTGAGAGACTAAACTGACATGAAAAGTTGTCATGATGAAATTCTGAGCAGTATGGCCTCCTTTATCTTCCTTTCATTCCTTTTCTCTCTTTCTGAGAAAGATATCCTGTTCCTATCAGTCCTCTCACATACGTTACTTGTGCCTCAGAAATAATAGCTTCTCGTGAAAATACAAAGCCATTGATTATGACCATTCCATATTCAAAAACAAATTAAGTGTTAACATAAGTTTGGATAAGACTTGATTTTAAGTGATTATTAGGTAAAAATCAGTGACCATGTGCAAATTGGCAGATTTCAGCATAATTTGAATGCTTGTCATTCACAAATTCTACGCTTGTTTGTTTATTAAGTATTTTGGCTAATTTAATTATGCTTTCAGATATTAACAAGAGTGCAGTACTCTCAGCTGCGTTTAACACATTTGATTTAAACATTAAGGTCAATTCAGGTATAAAGAGAATATATAAAATCATATATATATATATATATATGTTAAATATTGTTAAAAATAACTTTTGCTCATGAAAACAAAGTGAAGCAATATTCTAGCATTATTAGCTATTTCCTCCATCTCTTTCTTCCTATTTTGCATATCATAACTTGACCTTAATGAATTCGAGGGCCACTAGCTGGCAGTTAATACTTTAAGTGTATTTATCAGTTTCATCCATACGATTCATTAAGCAGGGAATCTCCAAAACTAATCTCCAGAAAGCAGATTATGCAAAAATGTTCACCCATTACATTTTTTTCTCGACTTTATTTCCTGAGCGCTTCAAATGACCTCGCACTTATCCAATCCTGCTTTAGTCTTTCTCATTACTCCTCTCATATTTCTCTCACCAGCACTGTTCTGCAAAAAAAGCCCTTTTTACAAACCACAAACCTGCATAGTACAGTTGCTCTATTACATTATCTTGACCATTATCTTTAAAAAATGTAGAAATCAAGCTATAAATGCACTACTTTTGTACTTTTTGGGTCCCAAATGGAAGGAGGTTTCCAGTGATTAATCTGTTCACAGTGTGACATCAGCGACATAAGTCAGTATTCACCACACAGGGTCGTGTCTCTGTTGTTCATTAAAGCATTCTGTCCATGAAAGAAGCGAATCAGCTTTCATAACCATAAGTGCTGAAATCTCTACTTCATCAGAGGAAAAATGTAAGGAAGAGAAGAGACAAAGCATCTCCCTATACGTATATGTTATGCCAAGTCACGATCAAGTCAGCCTATACATTACTGCAATAATCCAGAACTGTTATATCACAATGGTTCTTGTGTCAAAACATCTGTGCGTTGGCCAATAGGAGTGCACCTTCTTATTCACACTGACACTTAAATGCCCGCCTCCTATCCTCACCTCCCTCCCTTGGCTAACTGATCACATTTATCCTGTCCAATAAAGATTAGAAATTGATCAGATCATTGTGTTTGACAATTCTTGGCCTATTTCCACAAATCATCACACTTGTGTTTTTCTGTTAGGGAAAGCTGGAAATGTTTTGCACTGAATGCAATGCCAGTTGTGTTTAAATCCTTAAACAAGATGGTTGAGAGTACTGTTCTGCTGCCCAAGGACCTCTTCACCAGTCTCTAAACTCACATCCGTTGGCATTGCCACCTCCTGACGACATAATAAATTCATGTCTTAGTTCAAGTTGTCTGTGCATCCTCCTTTCTGAAAGCTTCTCGAGCTAACTTTTCATGAGAGCAGAAAGGAAATGCACGTCCGCATATTATATTAATGTGACCTTCAGTTTATGCTACATAAAACAGGACCTTGCTTTTGTATGTTCCAACATCCCTGGTGACAAAAATAGTGAATGCTTCATGTAGAAAGCAAGAAGATATAATTTTATTGAATAATAAATGAGCATTATCTTGTAGTCTTTTCTTAAATGAGTGAGCTACTGTCTACAGTCTATTGTCTGCAAACACTAAGAATCAAGTTGCCCTTCTGGACAGCCTGAGACCTTTTGTTCAGCTTTGATTCAATACTGCCCTCTAATGGGCAAGCATCAACGCACTATCAGTGTTCAATATACAGTACGCAGTATTTAGTATTTTAGTAGTTTTGTCTATTGGCGAAAATATCCTCAATTTAGTCAATATTTTGCTACTTCATATTGCATTCATTTTATTCAGTTTTACTCATATCATGATCATAACATCTAGTATTATTTTTGGAATATCATATTAGCTAAGATAAATGTCAAATTAAAACATAGGCTACATTAGGGCTATTTTGATAATCGATTAATCTAGCGAATATTAGAGCGATTAATCGACTAATCGTCGATTATTTCACCGCCTAATGTGGGTTTGGATCGATTATTTTGATTTTTTTCATTAGTTAAAACATTTTAGAGTTATACATATTCTTACTTTATCATAAAAAAGAAAATCAGTTCAGCTTTTGAAATATTTTTTTTGTTTGTTTTAATGAACTCTCAGATCGGTCCAACTCAAATCACACACAATATGCTCTCTAAGCATTGTTTAATAGGCCCACTGCTTTTCTTAGAACTGAAACAGAAAAGGGGTCATTTACTTCAGGACACAAAGAGTGGTAAAATATTAATCTGCAAACCAATATTCTAAATATAAAAATTATAATCTTTTTTGATGAAAATTGAGATGACAGAGACTTTCTCATTCACCTTTTAATTTACAGTATATAAAATAGGTACCGCCATGTTATTCTTCCTAACATCTCCTTTTGTAAGTCTTCATTATTATGGAACAAAATACAGGCAAGTGATGACTATAATACCAAATGAAGAGTTCAGATGCAAAAGCCTCTAAGTGCCATTTGAAATTTTCTTCCAAAATGAT
>JAOTRC010000008.1:15576068-15589202 GCA_027497675.1 Cyprinella lutrensis | reverse complement strand
CTGTCAGCATGTTTTCCTGGAGCTGGATTCAGGAATATCTTGATAAAATATCAATCATTTTAATGATAAAATGATTTGACTGATTGTATACTAACATTTTACTACAGATATAATACAATAACTCTTACAGATAAATGTATTAATCTATTTTAACTAGCAAGCACCTCATCGTCTCCAAAAGGGGTTTCAGTCTCTTTCTCCGCTGATAACCCAAGGTTTTTTAATCTAAGACAAACATCCAACAAATTTACAAGATTGCAAGACTATAAAAGTAAAATATAGTTGTAATATGTACTCTGTATCTAGTATTTTAATATTTGAATAGTCTAATTAATTTGTTAAACGTCTGTGTAGTCCATATCATAATTTGAAGATGACATTTACAATTCTGTGCAGTTGTGTTACAAATATTTAAATTCTTCATCAGTTTTTTTCTAATTCTTGGTGGTAAGACTAACAATATTCTTAACATTTCTTTATTATGGAAGAATCGTGAATCCAGCCCCAGATCTTTAGATGACTGAGCAGGCGACTCAAGAGTCTTTATTTAGTGGTCAAAAGGGCGTTATGTACATGTTCAAATAAAGGTGGAGAAGGTATTACAGTATTGCTTTATCTATTAAAAGAAAAGGCAAAGCCTAACTGATCAAAACGAAATTGAAATGACACTCCACACGTTTAAGCAGGAACTCTGTGATAGTTTCCAGATGCACCTTTTTTGAAACCTCCAAAATCACCTTAAAGAACCTTCAACCTTTCACTCTTCTGCTCTCTTTTTTCTGCTCTCCCTTCCTCTCGACCCTCCTCAATTCCTCTGGAAGTGCAAATTTCTCCATCGCCTCCCTTTCAAATTCCTCCATCTCATCGTCATCGTCTTCATCGCTCTCCTCTCCCTCGCTGTCGCTCTCTTCTCCTTCCGCCAGGTCTTCTAAGATGTCCCCCACGTCATCCACGAACTCACTGAACGGGATCTGATCATGAGCGAACACTCCATCCGTGAAGAACTCCTCCACCAGCTTGTGGAGCTCTTCTTCTCTGGAGGTCTGGTCCTGGGGATCAGGGAGCTTGTTCATGTAGGATTGGAGAAGTGTTTGGAAGTCCCGCAGGCCGACAGGAGCGAGTCCCTCGACTGCGGCGCAGTCCGCCACGCCGCTGCACGTGTCCCGCTGCCCGTTAAAGTGCTGGATCCGCTCTCTCTGCTTGCTCCAGTAGTTCTCATGCTCGGAGTGGTGATGGGAGGTTGTCTCGACTGGTTTCTCCTTTTCACTAGGACTCCTTTTCCCCTCATTTTGATGGTAGAATGCCTTGTTCTTTTTCTCCTCCTTTATTCCCTCTCTTTTCCAGATTTCATCTTTTGACTCTCTGTCTTTCTCCCTCCAATGCTTTTCCTTATCTTTTCCAGCATCCTCTTTGGGAAACTCTCTCTCTCCTTTCCACTTTTTCTCTGTTATATCTTTGTGTTTTCCCTCACTCTTTTCCTTTCTCCACTCCTTTTCACCTTTCCATTCATCTTTCTTTTTCTCTTTCCATTCTTTATGGTCATTCCAACCACTCTGTTTGTCGTTTTTCCAGTCTTTGTCCTCTTTACGTTCGCCTTTCCCTTTCTTTTTCCCAGTATCCTTCCAGTCTTTTTTGTCTCCCCTCCACTCATCCTGTCTCACATGTTTGTCTTTTTTGCCCTTTTTATCTTCCTTCCATTCTTTTTTCTCCTCCCACTCTTTAAATTTTCTCTTGTCTTCACTTTCTTTCCCTATTTTACCATCACCTCGTTTTTTGTCCTTCATCCACTCTTTTCTCTTCCCGGCTTTACCTTCTTCATGGTGGCTTTTATCTTTTTTCCAGGCTTTCTGTTCCTTAGTATGTTCTCCCTTGCTCCTTTCTTTGTCATCTTCATTCTTTCCACTTTTCTTCTTTTTGCTTTCTTTGTCTCCCTTGCTTTGTTCCTTCTCCTCACTCTTTTTGTCCCAAGTCTTCCTGTACTTCATGTCTTGTCTGTCTATGGGTAGTGTATCTCTTTTGTCTCCAGCAGGGGGAACTCGAGAGGCTGGAACGGGATGCACAGGTTTTGCGCTTTCTGAAAGAGAGTTAATAGTAATATGTTGGATTAAATATTTCACGAGCATTGTATTTTTAAGAAGTGCATCAAGTTAAAGAGATGCATAGATGATACTGGACAGTAAATGCGTTTCAGTGATGGATCGAAGCTGATGTGCGTTTCCCACACCTGTGCTCTGTGTGAGCTGTGAAACTTTTGCTCTCAGATGCTCCAGTTCACTCTTCAGTGATGGCAGGGCCTCTAGCTCTTTCTTTGCTCTCACATTTTCTTCTTTCATTCTCTCGTTCTCTCGCACCAGCTCCTTCTGAACTTCTAGTTCTGCTTTTATCCTCTGGTACTCCTTCTCCAGCTCTTCTCTCCTCACACGCTCTTTCTCTCCATCCTCTGCCTGAAGCTGCGCTGCTTTCAGTTCACCTTGATGTTGCTGGGTTTACAAATAGGGCAAATGATGAATAGTGAACGACTGAAACACTTTAAAGGGGTCAAACTTTGGAAATCTAAAGTTTCCCTGCTCCTTTGAATTATAAAAGAGAATGATGTAATACAGAAATAGCCATATTGCATGTAACAGTGATTCAAAAGTAAACTGCAACAGCGTTTGTACCCAGAGACCTTGAGGAACAGAATAAGAGATGATTTTGCATATATACATATTAATGTAATGCACTTAAAGGAGTAGTTCACTTTAAAAAAAAAAACTTTTGCTGATTTACTCACCTGCTTTACTCAACTGTTCAAAGGGCTTTAAACGATTCCAGACGATGAATAAGGGTCTTATCAAGCAAAACGATCATTCATTTAAAAAAAAGTTTAAGTTTTATAAGCTCAAATTCTCGCCTTGCTCTGTTCTGTGATGCGCGTTTGTGACTCTTCTGTTCGAACTCGTTCATCAAAATGAATGAATCTTTTTGAGTCATTTGGTTCATTCAACGAAATGAACGAATTGACTCGGAAAAAGATCCGTTCAGAGTCACACAGAACAGAGCAAGACAAGCATTTAAGCTTATAAAACTTAAACTTTGTTTTAAAAAATGATCGTTTCGCTTGATAAGACCCTTATTTATTGTCTGGAATCGTTTAAAGCCCTTTGACCAGTTTACAGTTTGCACTGAAACTGTCTTTTGGATCTTGAACCGTTTGGTGCATATGGAGAAAAAATTGGAATGTTTTCTTCAAAAACCTTAATTTCTTTTCGACTGAAAAAAGAATGACATGAATATCTTGGATGACATTGGATGACAAATTATCTGTTTGAAGTTAAGTGAACTACTCCTTTAATACAGTTTATTTACTTGTAAGGGTCAAAGAAAAAGTAAAAAAAAACATTCATGTAAGACAAACTAAGAACTATTGTTGGTTGAAAAAACCTTGAGAAACATTATAAATGGACTTCAGGATTTCTTTTGGACGTAATTTAGCGCAGATCTACATATGTCTGTACCTGAAGTTGTGCCTGTAGAATCAATATTTGCTGATCTTCCTTTGCCTGTTTGCTTAAAATATCTGGAGGCTGAAAATCAACAGGCGTGTCTTTGGAGACTTCAGGGTTCAACCACTTCTATCACACACAAATACATCTACAATTCAAAAGGCAATATAATACGGACTAAAATATAAATTGTAGGTCTGAAAAATCACACATAAAACAGAAGAGCAAATGATCAGACCTGATTTGTTGGATCCTTCAGGTCTTTAACATCCATGTCTGATTCTGGGAGGAGAATAACAAGACCAAAGCTCACTTGATAATACATCATTGTAACAAATAAAGCTACATGTCAATGTGAAGAAGATGGGGAAGGAAATATGAAACCGTAACACTCAAACAATAGGGATAGAAGGATAACACAGAAAGCATGCGGTTGCAGCACTGCATGCAATGTTCAGAATTGAATTTAATCTCACATTTTTCGATTAGTTTTCTAATAGTGTGCATTCATGTCACTAATCTAATATGGCATGTCAATATTTCAAAAGTTGTTCAGACTTGTTGTGCTGACGTCGCAGGATATTAAAATGCTGCACAAACAATTTCAAACACAACTGTCAGGCGTTACTGTAAAAAAAAAAAAGATTTTCTTTTGTGAAAAAAATGATTTTGTGCCAAGAAAAAACTCTCAATTTAACATTAAGTATTATTCAAAATAAGAATATTAAGTAAACAAAAATAAATTATATTTTAAATGATTAAGTTAAATAATATCATTACAATAAATAATGCTCAAATGCTGATATCAAAAAATATAGTCAGTTATTAAACTGTTTTGTGGGGTGTTGAAATATTTCAGGCTATAAAACATTTTTAGTCACATGCAAATAATATATATGATATAATGATGTAACATATATGATAAAATGAGCTTGTATCAGTGGTTCTCAACCAGGGTGCTGGAGCACACTATGGTGCTTCAAGATATCTCAAAATGATGGAAAATAAGACAAAACAATCATTAAAATAAGCTAAAAACACAATAATAATAATAAATAATAATAATAATAATAATAATAATAAGCATCTTTTTGTCTTGACAGGTACAGTACAGTACGAGGCAGCCTAAGTTTAAATATCTGATTTCTAGACATTAAAAAGTCATGACTTTTTAATGTCTAGAAATCAGATTCGGGCCATTTTAATGCACAACAGGAATGTATAGCTTTCTAGATTTGCTAAGCTTTAAAATATTTTATCAGGTTTATATTTAGCCTATAATACTAATACAAATAAATAAAAAAATAAATTCCTTATCCTTAATCTAATGGGGGAGGCTTGGTGTCAAAAAGGTTGAGAACCAATGGTTTATATATAGCACATCTTCATTATAGCACAAAAGCGGCCACGGCAAATTACTTTGAGCTAAATGATCTTTTAGCTCAACACTCATACGTTTCCATGTTTTATGGGGACTTCCCATAGACATAATGGTTTTTATACTGTACAAACTGTATATTCAACCCTCTCACACTAACCACACCCCTAAGCCTACCCATTACAGAAAACCTTCTGCATTTTTACCTTTTAAAAACACTTTATAGTATGATTTACAAGCAGCTTTCCTCATGGGGACCAAAAAAATTCCCCATAAGCTCAAAATTTACTGGTATAGTATTACTATCCTGGTTGGTCCCAATAATACAGGGAATCCCAGGCGTGCACGCACACTTGCACACTCTCTCTTCCTACCATCATCCAGGTCCATGAGAACACCTGTGGAACAACACACCTCAGCCTCAGACACAGGAACATATTCAAATTCACTATCAGATGTAGGCCACTGGATAGGTACATTATGGTCACATGAGCCCTTTTATGAAACCATTTGCTTTGGAGAATTTGACTATAACCACCATTATGAATTTATGAATGATGACCATCATTTTCTCAAACAAACACATTTCTAAGTATGAAGTTGATGAAGATGTCTGATGACTGACAACCAATCTCTATCTTTACTAGATGATCCAATTCATGACAAAAAAGAAAAGTCACTCAAATTGTTAAGCTGATAATATATAATTTGCAATGATACATTTTATTTAAAATTTTAGAGCTGAATATGGTAATTAAATAAGTTTCTAAAGGGCGATTCACACCGCACAAACGGTAATAACCAATTAGATTTAGTATTTTCTGAAAAAAAGCTGTCAAGTTCACACAGCCCCAACAAACACAGCATACGCCGACTGATCATGTTCAGTGGGGTTAAAACAAACCCTGACCAACGCCAACAGACGCCGACAGGGGAAACACAATGATCCAGCAAAACCCCAAAAAACGTGTATGTTGCCGTTTGTCCATGTGGTGAGAATTAGCCTTAATAAGTATTATTAAAAATAATATACATTCATTTTTAATTGATTATCTGAACATACCAGGTACTGCATTTATAGTGAATCCAGATAATACAGAATCTTTGCACCAAAAAAAAAAAGATTCATGCTCACCCGAGAAAAAAATGGTTCCTAGTCCTAGAAGAATGACAGATGCAAGGATGCACTTATTCAAGGAAAATACGGTTTCCTCTTCTCTTTGAGGGAGCTGAAACTCTTCCTCCTCTCCTTCTTCATCATCCTCTGCCTCGGTCTTGTCCAAAGAGCCCAGGTGGGAGATTTGTCTCTTTCGTAAACCATCCCCAGCCTTCCTGTTTGTTTCCAACACTCTTTTAGACTCTACACAAAAACAGGGCATACGATTAAATTCAGTACATATTAAAAACATGATTTTTTTTAAACACATACGCACACAAAAAAAAGATCAATCTTTATATAGCTCGTTAGTACAGCAGCCATATCTGTTTTTTAGGGGGGCCTTTATGGACGTCTCATTTGTGTGTGTAAAATAGCTAACGTTATTTAAACAAGTAGGACATGAACATCCTTTTTTGGCCTTAGAACGTATGATTAACTATTCACTGTCCTCTGATTGTAGGGTTAGGGATGTCTGGTGAATCAAGGCTCTACTCGTGTACTGAGGCGAAGGCTCTATTTCTGGAACTCCCCACAGTCACTTCATCAGTCTGGTCTGCAGTTTCAGTCACTGCACATTAGCAAGACGACTAAACCTCACCATACCGAAGCATTTCCAAACGAGATTATCATACATTTACAATACCTTTAAAAAAACTTCATCCATTAAGTGATAGTAAAGACATAACATTTCAAATTTCTGTTTCAAATAAATAAATAGCAAATAACTTTCTTTCCATCAAAGGATCCTGAAAAAAAGCATATCATGATTTCCACGAGCACATCTGTTTAATAAGTATAAAATTAGTTAATGTTAATTTAAACATCTACTAAGATCAGAAGTTGTTTTTGTTCACATTCGTTAATGCACTGTGTGAACAACTGTATTTTTATTAACTAACATTAACAAAGATGAATAAATTAAATACTGTAAGAAACGATTTGCTCATTGTTAGTTCATGGTAGTCAATACATCAGCTAATGATAACAAATGAGACCTCACTGTAAAGTGTTAGAATAAGGTGTGAATGTGTAAAAATGATCTGCTTTGACATCACATGTATAAAATACAATTTAAAATGTATTACAATAGAAAATAATCATTTTCAATTGTAATAATATTTCACAATACTACTATTAATATTACATTTTGAACGGTAGTGATAATGTATGTTGTGTTACACAAGCTGCTTAAAGCATCACAGCCAAAGTCCTACAATGATTTTTTTTCTGTAGCCTTATCCTTCCTTTCAATGACTTATAAAGACCGTAATTTCAATAAACTAAAGACAAACACTGATGCACCATCTGAGAACATTTAAAAAGATTTGGGCAATCAATACAGAATGAAGTCTGTAGTGTTTTCAGGATGCAGGAACAAGCAAACATTCACATAAAACCAGAGAGAAAAAGCATAGACAATGATGCATCCGAAATGTAATCAGAGTTGACACGCTGTGTGTATATATATAAAGAAAAAAATTAAACAAATCAAGCTGTCAAGCTGCCACCAGTCATCATGCAAGTCCATCATCATTCCATATCAGACCTGCCAACTGTAGTTAAGCTCCGTTTTTTGACCACCACCAACACTTTCAAATGTACACATACACAAAACAGAGACATCAAATATAAATACACTGAGGAAAAAGTATGTGGCACAACTACTTTATGTTGTACATAACTCACCTTCAGTTTTCCTCAGAGACTCTCTTTCCTGACAAAATGAATCAGGAAGGTGAATTGATCCAGAAGGGGGATCTATGTGAGTATGCGAGTCCGAGAATGAATCTACATCTGGGCACGTCGAGTGGCCTGTAAGGGCCTCTCGTTCCTCATGCTCAGGGGTCCAGGAGCTGACATCCTCAACAGTGGCACTGACAGAGCCGGGGTCTTCATTGACATGTGCTGCATTCAGCTGGGCCCGACCATCATTCGTCTCTGGAGACGTTACCTGGCAAACATTTGGTAGATCAACAAAATTCTGTTACTATTTGACATTAAGGAAATAGGAAAAGCTCATGATGAAATAACCGAAATTTCATTTTTGGGTGACCTAAAAGTCATATAGTAAAATTTATTATGGCCACCAGGATTTGATATCATCTGAAGCATTTATTCAAGGAAGAACACCTGAGTTTCCTGAGCTTGCTCTGACCCATGGGTGAGAGCTGGGTCAGACTGCAACTGTGATGATGTCTCGGTCTCAGGCTGGTGAGCAGATGCTTCAGAGGAGTGCTTCCCCAGGTCACTGTTGGCCTCCGATGAGGGCTCAGGTGTTTTAGAAAGCTGCCCCTCGACCTTATGACCTTCAGCTACCGGACCTACATTCTCAGCTCCAGACTCCTGCACATGAAAAGTGTCCCTGTCAAACAAACCTAATCCCTAAAATGAAAATTCTGTCATCATTTACTGGTTTCAAATCTATATGAATTTCTTCTGCAACCAAACAGTTGATTGGACCCTATTGACTTCCCTAGTATTATTATAGTAGTAGTATTATAAAAGTCAATGGGGCCCATCAACTGTCTGGTTGCCGACATTCTCAAAATATCTTCCTTTGTGTTCAGCAGAAGACAGAATCATAATGTCTTAAAACCACTTGCGCACAGTGTTATTTATTTCAATTGTGTGCTTACACTATGCTAAATGTTTCCGAGAATTTGTAAATTCAGAGAAACTCACAATTTGAAATAGTGTCCGTCCGTTGTAACTTGTCGCCTGTCAATGATGTAATATCCACATTATCCCTGGGGCCTGTACCATGATGGTAGTTGAACAAACTCAGGGTTGCAGGATTAGTTTTGAGTTGACAAAACCAAACCAATCCAACCAGGCTTTGTTGGTACCATGATGCAGATCATTCTAAAACCCAGGGTTGGCACAAACTAAACTGAAACACACCTGGCTAACCCCCTAAACCGGCTTCATGGTATAGGCCCCTGGTTTCCGCTTGTACTGCCACAGTAACCATGGCAACAAACATAGACGCGTCACGTCTAGCGGCACACCAACACTGTTGTGGTTTCGTTCAAACATTATAGACCGTGACGCAGACTTTGGGACAAAAGGAGAAATAAAACGAGGATCAATATCAGCACAGTGTTTTCGAGATGCCAAGAGCTCCACGTCCGCGACTAACATTGACAGAGGTTCATGAGTCTCGACTTGACAGGACGTGACTTTAAGGTCACTGCTTGTATGATTTGCATTTTATTTTTGAATAAACCAATAGATTTAACGTAACATCCCTGACCCATGTATCAAGACATGCAACATCATGATCATTTTCAAACCTCAGCGACTTCTGCCCCTGCTTTTAACACTGAAACGCACCTTTAACCCTGGGGTAAGTGGAGTCCCGCTGTTGCCACTGGCACTGTTGCTGTTTTCAGACATCGCCCCCTAGCGGCTCCGTCCAGCAACTGCAAAACACACAGTAAGTGTTCTTAAACTCTTCAGAAAGTCATCATTTCAATGCTCTATTTCAATGACAAATCAACAGACAATATAATAAAACGTAAGGGTTAATTTTAATGAGTCCAAAACTATAACATACTTAAAGGACTTTGAACATACTACAGTTTTGCACACGTTTATATAACAGAGATGGTGGTGAGCGAGTTCAATGAGGACGGTGATTCCACTACAGGCCTCTTTGAGTGAAAAAAGTAGAGAAGGAAACAATGAAAAGCTGGAGGTGCAGTGAAAGAGTTTCACTTCATTAGTATTATCCTTGCGTTTTCCCATTGGTTGCACCACCGGTTCCCTTGCTGGCAAATATCTTGGCACAGAACTGTGTAACTAAGGATGTCTAGAGAAACAGCACTAAAGGCATTAATGCAAGAAGAGAATGGTGGAGTTATACTCCTGCTGACAGCACCGACAAAAACAAAGCAATGGACCTACTGTCACTACCAGAATACCAGTGAGAAAACCAAGACTAATGCGTTCTACTTTTCCAAGTGGGCCAAAGTCTAACAATCATTTACAGCAACTTTTTCAAACATTTTCCATTTGAGCTAAATCTTATGAATATTCAGTAATCGGATTTTTCAGATCTGGCAAAGACTAAGCAAGAATGGGACCCTGTTAATGCAAAATGGTGAATCTTCAAAGCAAATTTTAAAAAATGAATGAGTCCTAACAGCAGTCGAACCATTTTGTGACACACTTCACTCTTTAATAAGGATCCTTTTCCTTTCACAGTAATTTGGGTCTGCTAATAATGTGACTCCCATGAGAGTTTTTTTTTTCAATGTAGCCATGAGAGTTGTTGAGGATATAGAAGAATGTCTGAAATAGATGGTAACAGCTAAAAATAACACAGAAAGAAGCACAAAGTGCACCAGTATCACATTTTAAGTTCACAAAGCTTAACTTTCACAGGCTTCTTAAAATATTAATGTAACACAATTAAAGAAATTATACTCTGCAATTGTGAATAATAACAATTACTGATTATCATTTTACAGAACTAACAATAACTATACAATGGCATTTTGTGGAAAAATATGAGTACCATGGTAAATGTTTGAACTGTTAGAAAATCCCTGAGTTTAACCATGTTAGCCCAGATTTGAAAGGAAAAACGTCGTTCATCAGTTCTTCTCTCAGTCTTATCTCTCGCATCACTTCATCCAAATGCCCATACAAGGACACATCCTGACGATATGAAAACATCCGCATAACTATTATAACTTTCGTACTTCAAGAATTATATACTGCACGCCATCGTATGTTCTCTGTGCGTTTGTTTGTTACAAGCTACTCTTCGGTGTACATTTTAAGCAGAGGCAGCTGTCAAAATGGGAGTGTACAGTATAAAACTCTCAAGCAAATGTCCGAGGCGCACTGTACATACATGCACATGCCGGAAATACAGAAACAAAAACAAGCCGACGGGTTTCACAAATGTGAGTTTGGTTAAAATGAAAAATGTCAAAAAATATCAAACAGAATCATACCTGGTAACTCCGAGGCACCTTTCCTTTCTTTAATACGCGTTTAATTTCCACCACTTTCTCGTGTCTTGTGCAAAGTTTCAAACTCCAGTGAGCAGTTTTGTCTTGGACACGGCTTCGTCTGTAAAGTTTTCCGCCAATCAGCGCTTGCCGTTCAGCTATATCCCGCCCACATGGTGCACTCTCCATCAATGACAGCATACTTTCTCCTCCTTCCTTCAAAGCACACCTTTTTTTGTGACTGACAAACACAGGTGACATGAAAATGAAGATGCTAAAACAAACAAACTGGAAATGGATCCGAACAACGCCTGCATCCTTATGTATTAGACTTGGTGTATATGGTTACGAAAAATCATAGGGAGGTATCTTTTGTTTTTTGACAAAATAGATTCAAAACAAATTTCAAAGGTTATTTGGAGCAAAATAGTGGTTTGAGTCACTTAATGAATATAATATTTTCCTAATAATAAAAACAGATCATCAACATATGTCTCTTAAAAAATAATTCAATGCTTGTGATGCTTTAATTTTAACAGTTTATTTAGATCATGTAGTTACTATTGTTTGCTCATTTGGATATAATTGTTTGTCTCGAAAACTTACTGATTTTTTTATATAAAAAAATGAATAAAAAAAGAGACTTTAATTTTATATGTAAACCATAGTTATCAAAAAATATACAATTACAGATCTTTTGAAAGAGATTTGAGCCATGCTATTTAGGCACCCTAATATCACGTGAATATACTGTGCATGTGCTTATTTCACTTTTTGACTTTAGTAAGCAAGCAACAGCTATATTAGCAACTGTACACACGATGCCACATCAACCACTCAAAACACCCAGGCATTGTGCATGGTGACAGGTTTAGCGAGCACAGCCTACATCTTCTTCAGAAACTTTAATTCATGTGGTTCAGATAACATAATATTTTGAGTTTCTGTTGATATATCCTTCATTGTTTAAACTCATTCCAATGAACTCGAAATTTTAGGAAACCAGGTTAGTTACTTTAAGTTAAACCAACAATATTATTTTACAGTGTACAGACAGATAAGTGACTCTATTGACCTTGTGTGTAATACGTCAGTTTGTTTTATTTATTCTGATATATGCTACTTCTAGATATGCTATGCTACTTCAAGTCAAGTCACCTTTATTTATATAGCGATTTTTACAATACAGATTGATTGTATCAAAGCAGCTTCACAGTAATAACATGAAAATAATACAACAAAGTTTGTTTCTAAGAAAATTGTGTCAACGTCCACCTTAAGTGAGGCAGATCAATAATATTTTTGAATATATATAGAAAAAACTTTTTTTTGCCAACACATTTTCTAACCATTTATGTAAAAAGTTTAGTAGGCCTATATGTGTTTTAATGCTTATGGCATACTGTATTTGTTCAACTTGAATTTGCATATGTATTGTTTTTTTTTTTTTGGTATGTCATTACACATTAACAGTTTGTACCATTTTAAACCATTGAAAAAAACCTTTTTCTGTTTATACACAATCAGTTTTTCCTCTATATTATTTTTATTTATTGCACAATTTAACAATACTGCTTTAGATCGCATTAATACAACAGCTTCTGATGTTTGTTAGGCATGTGTGTTTATGCATGTGTGAAGAGATCTGGATTCAGGCCAACGCATCATCAACACAGCTGTGATGAATCATCCATTGGCTCAAAAACTCTAAAAAAAAGAAAAAGACATAATAAATAACACTGTAAATCTGCTTTAGATATGATCTGGCAACATATACTGGTTTAGTGCAATGGTATTTAAGTCTTCAGAACATTCACTGCACACAATTAAACCAGGTCAAGGCTAAATGTTTGTGAGCCCTTGCTTTGTTTCAATAAATGTTTGAATCGTCGATATAAATGAGCATTACATATTGCTTAATCTGTTAAAAATAGACTTGAAACCTGACATTTCAATTACTTACTTTTTTGTAGTCAAATTGGTATTAAACAAATTTTAAAACTATAAAACCGTTTCCGTAGTTGAAATAACAAATTATAAATATTTTATGAAAAACTTGAACGACAATTAGAAATGTTGCAACGTGGCAACAGAAATATTATATTTGAAATATGACAACTAAAATGACTAAAACTAAAAAAGAAATTAAAG
>JAOTRC010000008.1:15561327-15575968 GCA_027497675.1 Cyprinella lutrensis | reverse complement strand
TGAGTCCTCTGTGCCCACATTTGTCCACAATTACAGGATTAAGGGCTATAAAGTGAATACGGTTTGAGGGCTACTTGAAATTACTGAAAATATAAAACTGGTAGCCAATTTTAAAATATGTATAAAATATAAATAGTAGTAGCCTATATAAATACTGAAATAACATTGATATGCTATTTGTACATACAACAATTTTCTTAAAAAATAAATTGTTTTACCATTCATCCTCAGTCCAGGATCTCTTTGATGCACCAGCAGCAGAGCAGGAAGTAGAGGCAGTCTTTAAGAGACTGGATAGTTCCGTACGCCATATTTCCTCCCAGCATGCCTTTGTCACGACCCATCCTCGTGGCTGCATCTCCCAGGTCTCGGCCCAAAGAGGAGGGCATGGCCTGGGGCAGAGGGCGCTCTGGGTGCATCTCTCTCCAACGCTCCACGGCTGACTGGAGAGCGCGAGCAATACTTGCAGGGAGGGATTGGAGGTGAGCGGGCCAGGTCCTTGTTTGCCGCTGCGTGTCTCCAAAGTGGGTCTCCACTTTTTCCTTCAACCGTAACCTCTCTTCTGAAGAAACCCTGAAGTGAACTGCCTTCCCACTCTATGCTATGACAGAGATACACCCCAGTGCCCCCAGTAAAATGGGTTTTATTCAGCGGTGGAAAATGCCAGCTAACTGTTCGCCTACCATTACACAATGGCCTCACAACATCTCTCATCTACCTATTGTTCATCTCTAATTCCTCTACTGTTCACTGAAAGGTCCTGAATGACTGTCAAAATATTTCTCCTTAGGGCGCACACAAATACAGATAGTCTGTGTTATTTATTCAGCAATAATGTCCCAATGATTGATTTAGGCAATTAATTGTAAACTATTGATAACACTTTACAATAAGATTTTATTTGTTAACACACAAATGCATTAGCTAACATAAACTAAAACTGAGCAATTAATCTTTGTTTCTTGTTCATGTTTGTTGCATTAGAAAAACCTTTATTATTAAGAGTGTACTAAATGTATTAGTTAGCTACCATTAACATAAAATGCTGTAGAAGTATTGTTCATGTTAACTTACATAGTTTACCAATTTTAACAAATGAAAACTCAATGTAAAGTGTTACCGAATAATGTCACGGCCATTACAGCAATAAGAATCTGAGATCTGACACATTTAGGGCCAATCGATTTGTCTGGTATAAAAGGGATCTAGACCAGAGCCGCTCAAATAAATATCCGTTTTATCATTTAAAAGGATTTTGTGCTAAACAATGCAATGTGTAAAAATTAAAGGCAGAAAAGTGAATGATATATATGTATTTATATATGTAATCTATCGTTTGATACAGGTGTAAACATTTATGTTTTCCCCAAAGAACAACAACATAAAACGAATTATTAAAACAATCAAAAACATGTATTTCGTTTAAAAAAAAGAAAAGAAGAGGCAACAATTATATAAGCAAATAAGAAAAAGATAGCCTTTGGCTTCGAAAAATGGCAAACAACCAACCACAACACAAAAGTCACCATTACCACAATAACAGGAAGGGTTTCCATGCAACAAAAGGCCACTGTGAAATATGAAAATGAGCAAACTGTTGAGTGGCGAGTCAGAGTTGTAATAGTCAGATTATTCCAGACCATTCCAGCCCTGTGTATGTGTACACGTCCACGCACACACAGACTCATAAACACACTTTGTTTAAACTCCATTACCAGAATCACCAGATCTGCGGTGCCATCAGCACATAAAAAACTGACGTCAAATGATTAAAAAAAAAAACATTCAATGCATAACTTTGAATTAGAACAGGCTAGAAATCAGCGTGAAAGCTGGTCACATACAGCTGCAGCTGGAATCCATCTGGATTTTATAATGTGGAATGAATGTTGACCAGTGACTCAATATACGCAACTTACATCCGCTAAAAAGGCTAAAAATAAAAACAGTTGCCCATTTCAGATTCATAAAGCATCCAGATAAAGGGCCTCTGTATATCCGGCTAAGCAAATCCTCATCATTTACATAGACGTGTGTGACGAACACAATGTGATGGCGTTGTCTTCAGGAGAGCTAGTCAAATCTTACACCTTTTTTTTACCCAGTACAATCCTGTGAGTTTGCAAATTCCCAAGGGATACATTTGACACAGATCCACAAAGTAAATGACTGGTTTTAGACATAGCTATTAGCATAGGCAAAGCTTATTTACACGTCTTACAGGGCATCTAATGTTGGTCTCCGAAAAAGAGACAAGGTGTTTATTCACAAACGCAAGTTTAAGTAACGACACTAACCGAATGTATTTAACCCACAGTACAGCACTAAACTAAGCACAGTAAAAACAGCATAGCAGAATTAACGTGCGGAAGAAAATGAAGACAGCTTTCCCAACTAAGCCTCGCTTAACTTGTGTCATTTTTGCAGTTGATTATTATTTTTTTTTCCAGAAAAGAAAGTGTCATGATTACCCATTGGACCACAAAAGGCGACTGTGTTTTATCGTTGTGTCTGTGTTCGGTAAAAAGGCACAATCAATTTCAGAACAAACTGAAAAAAGTGGTTTCCTGTTTGTGGCTGCAACAAAAAACTGCACTTGTGGCTGCAAAGACACGTTCAGATTTCGTTTGGAGTGCTCTTCCTTTTCCTGGATGGACTGCCCCCTTGCAATATTCAAATACAGAGTAATTACAGTTAACCTTAGATGCATATCACAATACACATCATCTCTTGTAACAAGGCTGAACATACTGAAGCAGCTGAAACTTCCGATACACGTGAAAATTGATAGTCGATGCGAATAGAGGAAAAGACAAAGAAAAACAGAACCTCCATTTCCCAGAATAAAACCATCCGGACGATAATGTCGTCAGCTGATCAACCAGATACATCATTGCAACTGAACAAATATATAAATTCCTGGTTAAAATGACATCATATTTAGGCTTTAAACTGTTTGATATCAAACCGCAGTCCCTCAGTCCTATTCCGGCTTACTCATCCATGTTGACAGATTGCACTTCATTATTTTTTTTCGTCCCTTTTCTCCCAGTCTGATATATATATATATGTTATGTGGAAAGGGGATGTTCCCATTTTCCACACGCTAGTTCATAATACCTCATAACGGGCAGCATAAGTTCCTCACAGCGTCTGCTTAATTGCATAAGGAAAAATCCACACAGCTCCCTTGCTGCTAAAGCTTTCACATTATGTTCAGGGGTGTTCCCAAAAAAAAGCCAAAATTCCCAATTTTCTTAGGGGATCATGTTCGGAATTCTATATGGGTTTTGTGAGGGTGAGAAAAAGAGACATTTCGAGTGTTATCCCTTGATGGGAACACTGGAAAATCTGGTAGGATGAGATTAATTTGATGTGGACGGTGACATCTGTGACGGGAGTGTGAGTGCTGTAAAGTTTTGCATATTCATCAAACAGTCTTGAGACCACGGCAATGCAAGGATTTAAAAACCGACCACGACAAAACGAACGATCGATATGAAGCTTGAGTCTTTGGATTTCGCCCAATGCACTAGATGTGAATCTTTAGAGTGCTACAAATGTTCTGCAGTTTTAGTACTTTCACATCAACTCTCGACTCTAAAAACGCCCGGGGCTGTTGCCATGGTTACAGGTGCACCCCAGTCTTAATTCAAGACAAGGTATTGTGTTGGACAAGTGATGTCATATCCATTACGCTTCAGCTTCTCTTTCAGACACCTTATCGTTTGGGTTTTTGTAATCGGTTATTTCAAGTAGAATGATTGCATCGCTCCTGAATTTCATGGCCGGTGGTTGATGCGGAACAAATTCGGTGTTTCTGTGAAGATATGATTAGCTTACGCTCCCATTTTAGAAAAAAAAGTCTTCCTCTAAAAGAATAAAAAGGGAGAGGGAAAGGGAGGAGTTTTTTTTCTCTAAAAAGGATGGTGGAGAAAAATCTGCCTTTTTTTTCTCAAGCTCGGCGATCGACTGGTTGCTGCAGACACACCTCGCTTCCTGCTGAGATGATTGGCAGGCGGTTGTCCATGTGATAGCTAATCAAGTGACTGACACTCTCGAAGCGGTGGTCTTTGGTGCGCACCTATAAAATTGTGAAAGGAAAGATACAGAATTTAAGTAGTCATATTAATGTTTTAGAATTATAAAACGTTTTAATGAGGACCTTCATCTTACTCACCACTCCCTCAGGATCCACCAGAAGCAGGTGTTTGGCTTGGCTGCCCTGCTGTCCTGTGAGGACGTACTGGCCTGGTGTGGTGCCTGACTCCCGCACCAGGAAGTCTCCATCCTTGGTCAGGAGTCTTTCGGCCTGCCTGCGGCTTAGAGGTCCGTGGAACCAGGGCTCGTTCTGCAACTGCTCTGCCAGAGGGGGCGCCACTGCTCCTGACACCCCTAAAGCAGCATCAAATGGCTCTAAAAGACCGAAATCTTTGGTGAATTTACTTTCAGTTTTTCTATAACTGTACTACTAAAAAGGTCTTTTACAATTGAAATAGTTAACCCTGGGTCATTCTAAACCCCGGGTAAACGGAATCCTGGGTTATCCTGCTTCTTAATTTACCTGGGGTTAAGAATGTTTCACATTCCTAAACCCTGGGTTCACAGTCTTATTTGCATTTTTGCTTTGTCGTTGTCATTGGTTGGATGAATGCAGCACGCGACCTGTTTACATAAGCTCTAGAATTATAGCCGACTGTACTATGGAGTTTATATTGAATGGAAATTTGACATTTCAAGTGTCTTCACTCACAGGGCTTTTCACACTGCTCTTAACCCCGGTTTATCGTCGTTCTAAAAACAGCTTTCAAACCCAGGTAAAGAAGGGTTTCATGCTTCTAATTTAGATGCAGGGTCAGCACCGCTTTTGCGGTGATAACCAACCGCGTTTGGACAGTCACGGAAACCCTGCACGATGTATATAAACAGCCATCTCTACGTTTGATAGGAAAAATGGCAAATGGCAATGAAAAACACGACAGTTTGAGTTAAGAAGGGATCGTTTCATTCTTACCTGTATAGTTTGAATAGTTCACTCAAAAAAAAAATTTGTTTAACAGTCAGCAACGTGTAATATTAGGATGCACAATGCTAGAGCCTTTATGTAAGCAGATCACACGCTGCTTTTGTCCGGTGAGTCAGCAACACTGACAATGCAGATAAGGACTTTAACCTGGGGTTTAGGAATGTGCAGTGTGATACGGTATGACCAGTATGACCAGTGTGAAACTTGAAATTAGTAAATCAAGATAACCCAGGATTCGGTTTAGTGGGGTTTAAAATGATCCACTATTTCAAGTGCGAAAAGCCCTAAATCGTCTATTTCTATCAGTATTTAAAGGGATTCTCCACTTTTTTTGGAAATAGGCTCTTTTTACCACTCCCCCAGAGTTAAACTGTTGGGTTTTACCGTTTTCGAATGTATTCAGCCGATTTTTTTATATTTAGACGAATATCCGTAACCAGACAGTTTCTGGTCTCATTGACTTCCATAGCATATTTTTTTTCCTACTATGGAGGTCAATGAGACCAGAAACTGTCTGGTTACTGATATTCTTCTAAATATAAGAAAATCGGCTGACTGGATTTGAAAATGGTAAATCTCAACTGTTTAACTCTGGGGATGTGGTAATAAGAGCCTATTTCCAAAAAAAGTGGAGTATCCCTTTAATGTCTTCTCTCAAATTTTGAATTTACTGTTTATATGCAATGCGAAGTGTTTCCGTGATTGTCCAAAGCAAGCAATTACGAGTCTCAAATGGTTGTTGGTTGTTAAGCATCAAGCTGTAACATTCTAACATCAAGTCAAGTCACCTTTATTTATATAGTGCTTTTTACAATACAGATTGTTTCAAATAATGAAAAAATAATGTTGTAATAATATTGTTAAATATAAAATTAAATGTCCCCAACTAAGTAAGCCAAAAGCGACAGTGGCAAGGAACCAGATCTCCATTAGGTGACAGAATGGAGAAAGGAAAAAACCTTGGGAGAACCAAGGCTCAGTCAGGGGGCCGTTTCTCCTCAACAGTGTATGATTATGATCTTTTAAATACATTTTGCTGTATTTTATTGTCATAGTGATGCATACAGAAATTATAAAAAATCTTGTGTTCATTTACTGAAAAATTGTATATTTAAAAATTATTAAAAAATTGCTACTTTAAGCGATTTTAGAGCAGGTACATACACATCAAAAATCATCAAAATGTCTTTTTGTTACACTATATCATCCAGCAAGTGTTACTCACTCATGTCAAATGCATCTCTATGAGCATTTCCATTGGCTGCTGCTGCCGCCCCTGCTGGGAGGCGGGGTTTATCCACATTGACGTATGAGGGGTCATCAAACAAGCCTCCCTCCTTAACACCCACTGAAAAGGAGAGAAAAAAAGAGAGGCTAACAGTGAGGTTAAACTGAGTTAACCTTCAGGTGAGTGTGCTTAAGCTGCGCCATTCTGAGCCCTATTGTCAGCAAGGCCGTCGATCCAGAAGCCACCCCTCAAAGGAGCTGTGTAATAGGTTTGGGCAGCGTCCAACAGAGAGCAATGGACAGTGACAGAAAAACCGCTGACTCACTCTGCACAATGACAGTCTCAGCTGAGAGGAAAATGAAATGTAGGGAAGTGTGACAATATAAAACTGACAAATACTATGTGGCACTATGAAAGGAACAGAGCTGGGATTATTAGGATGAAGCGTGCGTGTGTGTGCGCATAAGTGTGTGTGTGCGTGTGTGAACCTGACCTGGTAGAGGAGGTAAAGGCTGCTTGTGAATATCGTTCTGGCTGGGCTGTCCATAGGGCTGTGGAGACATATCGCATTAGATTGTTGACTTGCATTTATTTACTAGTCGTGAATGAATCTGTGTTTTTGAATAAATATTTAAGTTAATGAAAATCCCTTTTATACCTAAATCATGTTTACATACTTAATCATAGTTCTTGTTCACTGAAGTCTCTCTCTTTAGCTCTAGTTTGAAATGTGTGACGGCTTCGGTGGCTTTTCAGCCTGTCAAGACTTACTGTAGCATCAGCTAATAGCATTCATTACATTATTTAAAATGAAATAATAATAATAATAATTGTATTTTTAAAATGAAAAAATACTAATAATTGTATTTTTGTATACCTTAACAAAACTTGCGTAGCAGTCGTCATTTGTAATGAAAATGCTAATGATGCTAACATGCTATCTTCATACATTTGTAAATACACAAAATTTAGATTTGTTTCGAAGAACGTTCTATTTACCGAATCAACTCAATGCCTCAATGATTTACTCATTACACATAAAGTACACTGATTTGTTGCAATTTAATGGTCACTGAACAACAATTTATTTGTGCACAGGTTTAAAAGCCTCAAGATCAAATCAAATTAACTGACTAACACATGGTCATAGAAATGTGTCTCACCAGCGTGGCTCCTGTACTGTGTCCAGGACGGTTTCTCATATCAACCAGGCCTCCAGGGGGAGGCTGTTTACCCGGGAAGTTATTGTAATATGGAACTTCTGGGGGTGGAGGCAAGTCCTCTTCCTCTTCCTCCCAGGCTGACCCATCGAAAGGAGCCATCCTGAGAGAGAGATAAGCATTATTATATTTACATGAGCATGCTGTTTGAGTGATGTTAAATGATGCATTGCTTTATTATGAAACCAGCAATGAATAACCAGCAGTAGGAACAACAGATTATTAAAAAAAACACACAAAATAACTGAACTTTTTTGACATTTCTAGTCAAGATTTCTACAAATCCTTAAAACAACACACATCATTTATTGAGCAGTGTTATTTTAGGATTATATATACCATTACAATATTTATTAAAGAGTTCATTTAAATTTTATTTTAGGTTTTACTAATTTGATGTGCTTTTTACATTTTTTAGATTTCTACAAAGTATTCATTTAACTATTTCAGTTTTAGTTTTAAGGTGAATTTTAGTTCCTCAACTAAAACTTATTTCAGATAGTTGTTAATGCAACATATTTTCATTTAAGCTTAAATATTGCACCTAATACTTATAGGATTAGGGTAATAGTTCAATTAGGACATTTAAGTAGCTTTTATAACTGTGGTAGATCTTTTAACTGGACAAAACTCATTTGTTAGGATGTTTCACAGTGTATGATGGGGGGGTAAGCAGTGCAAATAGACACAATGGCATTGAGTTTCAGCGTACATAGTCAACATATCTATACCAACATATTTTTCAGGCTCTTAAGTATATTTAAGACTCTTGTTTACATAGGAAATTACACACAGAAACAAAAGAGCAAAAGCTTGGGTTCACGAATCATGTTATTAGCGCTGTCAATGCATAGTGTAAACCAACACGTTTGATATTAAGGGGGTTTCTTGTGACCCTAGGGAGGTACTATTATTAAATTAATTTACATACACTCATGTACTGTAAATACACTGACATAAATGTAAATGTTTGCACTATTTGTTTGATCCGGCGCACACACACTTACCGATCATGAGGGGTAACCAGTTTGGGGGGGTTCTTCAGGTACTGTTTAAAGCGTAGCTCAAAAGCCTGACCTATGGTGCTGATGACCTCCTGAGCCAAGCCCTCTGAGCATTCCAGGATATGACATGCTACAAGGCAGGAAGTGATCATCAAACATTAGATGTTGTAAATCGAGACATCATGTAGTCATTCCTTAAAGGTAGAGTTCACCAAAAAATTAAACATCATGTCATTCCAAATGGTTTCTTTAATTAAAGCCCTAATAAATACTGCCACATAAAAGTAATTCAGTATTTAACATCACTTCAAATAAATTGTACATGAAAGCAGTAATTTACATTTCAATTGAGGATATAACAGAATTCAATGTGAAAGTGTTTTTACCTCTTTGATTGACGGGGTCTTTGGCGACGTAGGCAACATACTCTGCTGTGTCCTGGGGAGAAATGGAAAAAAAAGGGGGATGGAGAAGAAGAAAAGAATGAACAGGCGGACATTAAGAAGAATTAGAGACTAGACACAGAACAAAATGATAAGCAGGAGAAAGAGTTGAAGCAGTCTATTCACTAAAGGGCAGGAAGCAGAAGAGAAAACAGTGGGAGAAAAAGAACAGATGACTACAGACAGCAAGACGGATGAGATGAATAAGACAAATGAGCGAGGAACGACAGAATGAGACTGAAGCTGACAGATCCTTGAACGAGATAAAAATGAGGAAATGAAATGTCGGGATGTATCAGATAACCGACTAAATGATTAAAGAAAGATGTAAATAATTTAAAATTAACCATTAAATAATAATTATTATAAAACTACTACTCATACTACTATTTAAAATACAAATTAATATTTTTTTTAATATTAATTAAAATTAAATATTTGATTTAAATACTAAAAAATTATAGATAATTAAGTTAAATCATTCTAAATTAATTATTTCTAATTAAATTAAACATTTTCATATAAAACAAAAATTCTACTTCATTATTTCAAAAATAAAATTTGAAAACAATTATATTGCCTTATTAATAAAACAATAATATTTTTGTCTTATAAAACACACATCCTTCATGCTGTCCTACAATACACTTTCATGGTCTTCGTAGTGAATGCAAGTGTTATTTAAAGAGAAATGCTTTAACAATGGCCATATTGAGACATTTTATTTTTAAAAAGCGATCCGTTTGTGTGTGTGTGTGTGTGTGTGTGTGTGTATGTGTGTTGTGGACTGGCTTTGCATGGCCATCAGCTCGGCTAATTACTAAACGGATTTGTGCTGCAGTTGATTAAATCAACATCTGATGAGTTTAATCAATGAAATTAACAATGAGGGTCATCGACTACTGATGAGCATCCCTAGTAAAGACAGAAAGACAAGTGGAAAGATATGGAGAGACGGGGTCTGACTCACTGGATCTCCTCCTGATGCAAAAGAGATGGACTGCATGTGATGGTTGGCAATAATCTGTAGGGAGAGAGGGATGGAGAAGAGGACAATGTGACAAAAAAACAAAAAAAGTGCAGTGGGCATGAGATGAAGAATGAGCAAACATTGCAAGCGACAGAGGACGAGTGAAAGCAAAGGATGGACAGACGAGGGGAGAAACAATGTGGTGAGAATGCGGTCCAACATAGAGGAACAGAGCAGTTGTGTGCAGTAATTCTGCATGGTTTAGATTCATTAAGATAAACACATATCAGCAGGGCAATTACTCCAGGCCCTATTCTGGGCTCCAGTCAGCTGCCTGCTGAGCAGCCCGAACGCTGATAAACCTCACTGCGCTAATGCCAAACACACTGGCGTATAACTGAAGAATTATTAGCGAGGAAAAGAAAGTCCTGTGGTGCAGCTGTAAACAAGCCAAAGGATATCTGCTCCTGCCGAATACCCCAACTTTACATAATCTATAAGGCCTCCAGGTATCACACTTATTTAGTTAAATAAACTATTCACAATTTGCTATCAGAGCCAAATCAGAGTGATCAGAGTGTTTACCCATTCAATATACTTGAATTGCTTGCTTATAGCAGTCTCTGAACACTAGCACAACCAGGATATGAGAAAGTATTTTAACATCGCAAAAAAGGCAGACTTCACTTTTAGAACATACAGAGAAACATTTATATTCAGAAGACATAGCATAATTCAATCCAACCCGTCCTGCTGTGAAGACATGACGCAGGCCGCTTTTATCATTAGATGAAGGTAACAGTGAATTTCAAGCAGGAAAGAAGGCACCATATTAATGTCTGTGTGCATGCGTGACGTCTAACCTGTTTGCAGTCGGCTGCCAGTAGGTTCAGACTGCTGGTCGACACGGTGAGGTTGATTGTCATTCCAGCAAACTGGAGATTACTCTTCCCTAAGATGGAGGAGAGACAACGAGAGGAGGGCTGGAGAGAGACAGAAACAGACTTCATTATTTACACCACTCGCCAGATTAAAAAAAGTTCAGCTAAAAATTTCAAGACAAAAGTGATGAAATCTAAATATTTCATGAAAAGAGATTTTAATGGGAAACATGGCCTGTTTTAACTCACACAGTTCTTTTATTCAGCCATGGTTCATTAAATTGATCAAAAGTGATGACATTTATGTTTCTATTTCAATACTGCTCCTTTGAACTTTCAATCCTGAAAAAAATATCTATCATGGTTTCAACTGAAATATTAAGCAGCAAAAAAAATGTTCTTGAGAACCACATTCGCATATTAGAAACATTTCTGAGGGATCATGTGACACTGAAAACCAGATAAATGAATGATAAAAATGGTAGTTTTGTATTAATCACAAGAATAAATTGAATTCTAAAACATTAAAATAGAAAATATTTTAAGGGTAATATTTCACAATATTACAGTTTTTACTGTATTTTTGATGCCTTATATAAATAAATACAACTACAAATGCAGATAAAAATGCAATCTTTTGTAATACAAAAAGAATTGAGAAATAAGGGAATGAACAAGTTCTGTATGCAATAACAGACAATATTCAGTAAATCTGCCAGATTTGGGGTTTAGTTTCATTTTTATGTAAATTAATTACCAGTTGGATATGAATACGAACCTCTTCCTCATGTAAATTAAATTTTGTGATGATAATGTCTGGTTTTTAGACTGAGTGGCATAAAACTTATACCCATTTGAAATGAACAGCTGTTATTAAAGTGAAAATAAATAAATAAATGTGATAACCCAGAAATCACTTTATTCTCTGTACAGAGCTGCATTAAAACACAACACAAGCCGTCTGCTACAGTTACTATACGCAGATGCTCCGCTTTCACACAATTTCTGCATGTTGTGTGAAACAGGCCTGTCTTGATCATTACCTTTGAACACAACCCTGTAAGCAAATTGTGGTGTAGCACTCAACAATCTCTTAAACACCAGTCTGAGCAGCCTAGAGACAACACTTGAGCAAACGTGTGTGTTGAACATACTGTAAAAGTAGCATTTTTACTGGAAACTGGTGAGGTCACAGAACCGTAGAACACTATAAGGTTTGTGAGCTGTAACTGTTAACTAACAAAAGTGTGAAAGTCTGTGTCTGTGGAAGTAAGATAAGATAAAGTGTTGAAAACCTTTCTTCTTCGCTGAGCTCCTTTGGCACCTGGTACTGCCTCACACACCACTGATATTGCCTCCCTGAAATACAAAACATACTGTTATATACATATGCTGACTACATATAGTGAGGAGAACATAATCACATTGTAAGATGAGAGTTTCCATCACACTCCTTTTCATGCATTCCCAAATTTCATATGGCCGAGGGACAACTATTACATTAAACAAATGGTCCAGTCATTCCACTTCCTGTCATCACACCCATGCAAGCTGGCAGACATGCAAACAAACACACCAATGTTCTTATTCACTTATTATTAATATTTACTTATTATTAAAATCAGTATTGTCAACAACAACTATAATGAAGATGAAAACTATTAGTAGTAAATAAATAAATAAAAATAAATTTGCATGACTCACTGGAAAATAAAAATTTTACATTTTATAAATAAAAATTTATTTATAATTTTTTTTTATAAATAAATAATAAAGTTGCAGTCTTTAGCTTTTTTGGGGTTAAAAATGATCCAAAATACGTATTTGAGAAAATCCCTTCAAAAAGGAAAATACAGTCAAGTGCAAAATGTGCAGCGCAAGTCTGTTGTATAGGCTACATAACTACAAATAATACTTATACAACCAAGAGAAAATTATAATTAAAAGTATGAAATAAATGAATAAATAGAATGAGTTTTCAACGTTTAACCCTCCAGCGAGAATCGAGGATTATGCATGAAAAATTGATCAAAAAGTTGAAAAAGTTTATCGAGCAGCTGCTATTGTGAATATTGAGAAAATGCAAATGTGTATAACATCCATTAACAAACACACCCGTCAACACAGAGAAAAGGGAGGAAACTATGAGGGTTCCAGAGGATTCTATTAAAAGACTTTGTGGTTACACAGCAGGGCTGCTGCTATTATAATGCACTTCTTCTTCCCTGATCTCTTTCTCCCAAACAAAAGCGCAACATTTAATTGGAGAATGCGCTGCATGTTACAAAGTGGACGATCAAATAATGTGGTTTAATATAGCAAATGTTTTGCAGCTTCATAGTGACATTCCCAAATACATACAGATTATTCAAAGAAATGTGAGAACGGAAGAAACTGAATTGTTGTGAGAGTAAGAAAAAGGTTGTGTATGTGATTATTTAACACTCATCTACTGCGTTCTCTTTCTGTCACACTCTTTGAGAGAGGGACATTAATTTTTCATCAGAGGGGCGGCTTTTATCCGGACCAGTGCGAGAGAGTGTATGTTGGTGCACATGTGCATTAGGATATGAGGAGAATGTACGACTAAATGACTCCTGTGGGACGCAGTGGATATACATACACTGGATATTTGAGAGAATATGAGAGGAAGTGCAAGGCGAGAGTCAATGTGTGTGTGTGTGTGTGTGTTACCTGGTAACCTGAGTTCTGGTGTTGAAGTCAAGTGCTCTCATTGACTGCAGCACCTCCACGCAGCCCATATACTGCAGCAAAGACAAAGAAGACAAAACCTTAAATGCACTTACTGTGCAATACCTCCAACCACAATTCAAAGCAGAATACAGTTGAGTGTTGCGCAGTTGCCTTGTGTCAAGATTATTGACTTGGCAACATATCTGTAGTGCATGTGGTTAAGGGTGTGTGTGTGTGCAGTTTATGAGAACTGATGCTCTAATTATGAAGCGCTAAACAAATAAAGAAGTTCTCAATGTAGTTCCTGCCCATAGATTGAAAATGCCACACATTAAAGAAAATAATACATTAAGCATATAAAACAGACTGTTTTACTGAGAGAATTGAAAAGCAAAAGAACTACAAGCTGTTAACCAACCTTTATCAAAATTAGGGTTGCATTATATACAGTATATATTATATATATATACATTATATATAAGATTTTTACATTTCTGTATGATCATTAAAAGAACCAACCAAGTAAGGCTTCTTTCTTTAACCAAAAGTTTACAATATAAGTGTTAAGTAAATACAAAGGATTTTTTTTTTCAAAAGTCCACTTTACATTCCTATTTGTTTTAATAAATTAATATTGTTGTTGTTTTGTTATTATTATTATTAGGAGAAGGAGGAATTGATTTTAACAGAACAATAGTAATAGTATAACAATATGAGATAATTAAAGCGTAAATTACAGATAAAGAAAACATAACCACTGTTTGCCTATGCAAATCTCACCGCCATGATACTAGTGGGCTGTGTCTGAAATCGCCTCTAACACTGTCTTTGGGAGCATGCTTCCATGATTACTTACATATTACTTTCGTGCTGTGTGCAAACTTTTTACTTTTCTTTTGTGTTGGTCTGTTTGGCTTTGACCAGTTCACACTTAAAGGGATACTCCACTTTTTTTTTTTTTTTTTTTTGAAATAGGCTCATTTTACAACTCCCCCAGAGTTAAACATTTGTGTTTTACTGTTTTTGAATCACTTCAGCCGATTTTCTGATATTTTAGAAGAATATCTGTAACCAGACCTTTTTTGGCCTCATTGACTACCATAGTATATATTTTTTCCTACTATGGAAGTCAATGAGACCAGAAACTGTCTGGTTACTGATATTCTTCTAAATAT
>JAOTRC010000008.1:15549161-15561227 GCA_027497675.1 Cyprinella lutrensis | reverse complement strand
TCCTACTATGGAAGTCAATGAGACCAGAAACTGTCTGGTTACTGATATTCTTCTAAACATCAGAAAATCGGCTGAATTGATTCGAAAACAGTAAATACACAACTGTTTAACTCTGGGGTTGTAAAATGAGCCTATTCCCCCCAAAAAAGTGGAGTATCCCTTTAAATCTTAACTTTAATCAAAATTAAGCACTGAATGTAGTATATGATATCCTGTACCCCAGATGTGATTCAGCTCTCTTGTTTAGTGTAAGTATATGAGATTTCTTTGTCCGTTTCATAATCAACTACTTGTCACACAGTTGCTTTTGAGGTAAACAATTGAATTGGAAAATATTAATACTTAAGTTTAGGAGTTTGTTGTAGCATATTCACCACTAATTAAATCAATAGAAAAGGGGGGGAAAGGGAAACCCAACACATGTAGCTTACCCTGACAGAGTAAGAGACCCCGCTGGTGCTGACCACATTGTCCGAGTGCAGCCAACCTCGGGTGGGCTTGTTGACAAAGGAGCCGTGCCGCGTCCACTCGTCTCCGCCGAGCTGGCCCCCTTCCACACGGGCCCTCCGCGAGGCCCCGCCCAACCGGTTCATATCCTGTGGGGGACGAGGAGGAGGAGATGGGGCTGTTAGAGAAAGGAGAGGAAGAGGAGGAAGAAGAGAAGAGCTGGCGGCGGAGGTCCTAGTGTCTTCTGGAGACTCTCCCAAACCTCCCTGACCACCTGGCATGCTCGCCGGCCTGCTGGAGGCCTTCAGGCCTGGGAGCAGAGTGGAAGACACACCCAGCCGCAGGGCTCCCATCTTGGGGAAGAAGGAGCAGAGGGTGGTGGGGCTATTCTCAGCCTGCCGTGGAGACGAAGGAGGGAGGATGGGGGTGAGGGAAGATGAGGAGAGAGAAGGAGGGATGCCAGGAGGGGTGAGAGGAGTGAGAGGAGCAGATGAAGGGAGGGAGGGATTGGACGCCGTCTCGTCTGTTGAGCTGAAGGAGTCGCTCCTGAAGGGCGTGTATTTGGTTTTGGGGACGAGCTCCATGGCGTCTCAGAGTCCACTAAACGTCTTTAAATGTCTCTCTACGTTGCTCTATCCCAATCAATAACTTGTCTTCCCTTGTCTTTTATAGTCCTCTTTTTCTCTGCATCCACTGATTCCTTCATCATCGCACCAGAGAGATGACCGTTTGGTTCGGAAAGTATCAAAAACAGGACGTGAAAAGACGAATGACGCGGAAAAGTAAAGTTTTCTGCTGTCGTCATACACAGCATGTAGAAGGTTTTGCATCAGATCTCAAGTCTGCATAGAGCTTCGTAGGACATTATGGATCACTAAATATAGTATGATTGTCATGGAGTTATTGGTATATTTATAAAAGTGTCGTAAAGACGATCCATCTCAAAAGATGTTGTGTTTTATATGCATGCAATTGTGTTTACGTGTGTGTTCATTGTCTTTGCATACGCTGGGCTCCACTTTACAAGCTCTTGTCTGACAGAGTCCCATAAAAAGCCTATTAGCTGCAGCTGAGACTTTGAGAGAGGAGGCTTCCGTCAGACAGACGGATCGATAGAGTGAGAGGAAGAGAGCGGGAAGAGATGGATGGAAAAAGCTAAAGTACTGATCCAGCGAATGTGGATCATTTAATGATGATTCGAACTGCTTTGCTCACTGACGATTAGACCGGCAACAATCGACATAATCCTCTTCGTTTGGTTTAGAGACTTAATTTAGTCCAGGTGTTAAAAAGGGATCTTCTATAGCGGGTCCGTGACTACAGTCACTAAGCGGATGTGTGATTTGAAACAATCCTATTTTAGTGAAAATAAAAATGCAAATATGCATATAATATTGAGCTAAAGTGCAGTCAAATGTTTCATTGTTTTCAACATTAAGTAAATATATAAAGTACTATCACACCTTAAAAGTGATGATTTTTATGGGTTTCAATAAACAAGGTATATTAATTTGAAACTATACATGTTATTATAGGCCAGGCTTATATTAAACAATAGAGGGCCTAAAAAGTTTGAAGACCCCTGATATGTGCTATTCAGCACCTAGATTACAGGAAGTCCGAGTACATGCAGGTTTACTCATACTGCAAGTCTATAAATCTACCACCTCACTTCCTGTCACATCTATGAACGCTTAGCGCTGACACATACCCATCTTTTCCCGTCACTACCTTTCCCTCCTCCTCCAGATGATTTTGGGACCTCTGTCGCCAACCCGAGCTCTATCCTTTTCTTTCTCCTCCTCTTCCTCTCGTTTTTTCCAGATCACCTCAGGCTGCTCTGCTTTTGCGCCCTCTGCACTCGTCTCTTTGAGTCTATCCTCCTCTCTATCCTTCCTCTCCTGGAATCCCTCCCTCAGCCTCCACACCGTGTACTGCACAGCGTTCCTCCTCTCCTCCTCCAGCTTCTGCCTCTCCAGCTCTCTCTCCCTCTCCACCACACTCGCTCTCTTCTTCCAAATAATCTCTCTCTCCTCCACGCCCCCTCCCTCGTCTTCTTTCCCGTTCTCCAGGCTGTCCTGCTACTCCCTTTTGCCTTAACAAAAAACACCTGCGCCTTTTTGTAATCTCGCACCAATTCACTGAATCGACAAACAAATTTTATATCACACACAGATAATTAACCCTGATACACAACAATGTGTAGAAATATGCTTTAGAAAAGGACAAAAGAGACCCTGAAACGGTTAAGTCAAAGATAAATATGGCTGTATAGAAGACAATGTGGGTTCGAGCACCATTTAGAGAACCACTGATTGTTTGGCGTGATCTGTGAAGAAGTTAAAGTGTGGCAATCCAGATGCAAGGAAACTACGATGCTCCGAAAACAAGCACGTTCCAGCACTGTCAGAGTGATGATAATGAGACCTGATTGGCCAAATCTGAAGTACCGCCTCCAGAGATATGCTCATTAGATGCTAACTGGAAAATCAATCAGTCGCTCATTAGCCTAAATGACACCTCAAAATCAGGCAAACAGTGTTAGATGGAGCAGCTCTTTATAGATCTGTTTCCTGAGTGAAAACCTACCCTCTAAATGTCACTTAGCAAAGTCAAACAGCCAGTTTAACCGCACCAAAGCACTTCCCCAGTGTAAAGCACTTTAAAAACCTCTGAAAGAGAGGTAACAGTCTAGTAACCTCCTACACTTCTGAGCTAACACACCAGGCTAACTCTGAAACTCACAAATGATTAGCATTTGTAGACCATTAACAGTTTCTACTGCTGCCAAGAACACCAGTTTGTAGCAAAGTCCAGCCAACTTTGGTCAAATCCAGTCTTGCTCTTTTACAACGGTTTTCACAGCATATATATTACATAAGCTACAACAAAACAATTGTCGTGGCTTACTTTGTCCGTTCGGGTGTTTTTTGTTTTTATTTTTTGTCTTTTTAGCACCAGTGTGTGACCACAAAGAAGCCTCAGGGCTGCAAAGGGAAAGCGTCTCTTGCCTCGGTTGTGCATTAACAATTTCAACACTTCAAGTGGTTCCAACAGATGTGACTGGCAGTCAAAGACAACAAGGTGGTCCCAATTATCTCAGCTGGAGTACAACAAGACCAGAGGGACCCAGCCGGGGCATTTATGTGCACAATTCTCTCAACAAAGCATCACGTTAGTGGTGCTATCGGGCCATTCTTGCAGTGAAATTTCTCAGAACACCTGTAAAGAGAACCGTTCTGACCCGATGGACAAAGCACAATAAGTTCGTAAACTGTATCACAACGACATGGCACAGAATCAGTACTTTAGCACTGCAGAAGAGCTCACCGTCTCCAAACAGCGTTGCTCTTTTTTTGTGCACTTACACAGAAGTGTCCAAGCTGTATTTAAGAGTTGCTCATTGTGTCATGAATTTTATTGACGTCAACACAACATGGCACAGAAGTAGCACAGTGTTTAGGAGAACCTGTACAGAGAAGTAGAAATCAAGCTGACTATAAATATATATATAAACATTTAAATACTATCAGTAACAGTTTAACACACAATGGTAACCTAGCATAGGTGTAGCACCTGTCGGTTAGGAATATGGCAAAATCCCTGTTTTGATATGACGAGTTGTTTCAGAATCCAGTAAAATCAAACACTGGCTGAACTGTATCTAAAGGTTGAGAGGTTCCTGTTCATCTGAAGTGAACTCAAAGGCAAGTAAACCAGCCACATAGAGAGACTATTGTCAATCACATATGTACAGTAGCTAACAGGCTTCCTTGTCTTTAAGACATTGAGATTAGCCGTTTTGCTCAAATGATCATAAAGGTAAATTGGATGTTGAATTAGTGCAGTTGAGCTCCAGCACAGATGGCAAAACCTGAATTAAACTACACCATTTTCGAATTATGACATCATAATTCGATGATAGTGACGGTCAGTGAAAAAAGCCAATGTTAGATATGGCAAATCTGATTTGGAGATCGACTGAATGAACGAAAAGTTTCAGAGAAAGCACCTTGAACCTTCATAAGATCCAAAGGTTCGACTCTTTGACTCTGAAACTGACGAGATTAAACTTAAAGTCCGATTTAAAGCTTAACTTGGGACACTGCAACACACTGACTTGCACTGAAGTTACACAAGACAAAGCGTGAGAACTTAACATGCCAATGAAACTGTTGCCATAGCAACAGACTGAGGAAAAAGTGTGCGAGACAGAGTCATAAACCTAAACAAAAGCCAACAAGTTTCGCCAACACAAAACCTGTCGACTCTCTCCGTGTCCAATCACGAGCGCTCAGAGCCAGCAAGAATCGGTGTTCTGCAGCCAGCGCTGGCACAGGACGGGAAAGTTCAGCTGCTGCCGCCACCAACACCTCACTGGTGATTGGTGTTGACACCAGAACGTAAAATGAACCAGACACACATCCGCACATGCACAGAGTGCAGTTGTGGCACCAGTCCAATGAGGAAATCAAATATTACTCAAGACTACACACACACTTAGACTCGTGCACGCTTCCGGGTTGAAGACAGCAGAACTACCAAACGCTTAAAAAATGTCCACCTGAAATCTATGAAATATCTATCTATATATTCAAAAGCACCTTTTTCAAACACTACAAATAAAGACATCTAAATGTTTTGCATAAAAAAAACCTGATTTTTGTCTGCATAACTCTTAAGTAACACCAAAAACATTGGTTCAATAACAGACAGCACTATGTACATAAGAAATAGAGTTTGTGAGCTGCCATCAAAAAAAAAGTAAAAGTGAAAGAATTGAAGGAGCTTTAAAGAGCTTTTTTTGTCCTCACGGTTTAGTTGGTGCAGAATGAAAAAGTAATGTTTTATCCCCCAAGTCCTTGGATTAGAAAAAGAGAGTGCGAGTGCCACATTTTAGGTAAAACCGAATGACCTCCATGTTCAAATCATAATCACGTTAATATTTAAACAGTGTCACACAATCCTCCTCCTTCTCCTCTTTCTCCCTCACTCGCTTTCTGGCTCAGTCCCCTCCCTGAAAGACAAAAACACGCTCTTTTCTCTTATCCGTTTTCTTGGGTTCTCTTCAAAATCACCAAGGCACGCCAGTTCCCTCGTTTAGAGTGAGTCTCGTCCAGCCTCACTTCTGTGGAACGTCGTGATGAATGGCACAGCGGTCTTCTTTTGTCCTCTCCTTCCCCCACAGTCTCTCATCCTCTCCTCTCTCCACCTCCGTCTGTGTGTGTGAGGAGCAATGCAGCCGACTGTCCTCTATTCTCCTCTCCTCCCTGTCTGGTCTATCGCTCTCTCTCTCTCTCTCCCTCTCTCTCTCACTGATGCTAGCGCTGATTCCCTTTGCCTTCCTGCCCCCTCCCTCCCTTCCTCTCTCCTTGGCAGCATCAGTCATCTATGCATTTATGAGAGTGTGCATGCATGCACAAGCAGCTGAGCACCTCTCTCTGTAATGCACACAATTATGATGGGGCTGAGAGAGAGAGAGAGAGAGAATTCATGGATGGAGTGAAAAAGTCTGCCCTCAACGGAGACCGCCACTTTTCCTCATCTTCATGACAATTTAACATTTATCCCCCCAAAAATGTACCCCTTATTATTTACTCAACCTCATGTCTTTCCAAACGTGTATGACTATCTTTCTTTTGTGGAACACTTTCTTTTTTGTCCATTCACTGAAAGTCAATGGGGTCTAAAACAAATACAACATTGGGCCCCATTGGCTTTCGTTGTGTGAAAAACAAAAACTGAAACATTTTCCAAAATCAATTTGAAATGGCATGAGGATGAGCAAATGATGAAAGAATTTTCATGTGTGTGGGAACCAACCTCAACCACGTCAATAAACCAACGCAAAAACAAAATGCAGGTCATATTGTCCATCCTCAAGGTTATCTTAGCGTACTCGTTTAGACGTTCACATCATCCGTCCAATAAGTGTCTAATCGATGTGTGCAAATAACTAGAGGGTTGATTTGTTATTCATTTAGTCGAGTGACCTGAATTCAGGGTTATGGGGAAAGACTCAGCTGAACTACAAATCCCAGAGTGCACTCTGTTCGTATTCTTGCTTTCTAAGGACACAGGGGACTGCAAATGGTGCAAAGGTGCATCGATTCATTTTTTTTTGAATGTGCATCTTCCCTGTCACTTCTCTGTGCCGAAATGTCCGTCAGTAACGTCTGGAGGGAGGGAATATTCGAGCTTAAACACGGTTGCATCATGGTCCTTGGCTCCAGGGCATGGGCATGTCTGGCAAGCGCACACACTCGAAGCAGACAGACAGGCAGAGGGGGAGGGAGAGAGAGAAAGAGAGAGTATGCAAAACACAAATATAGGAAAGAGACACAGCTAGACAAATCACAAGAAAATAATTATTGCAGACAACAGGGTAATCAAACATGATCACATCAAAAGGACAGATTGAATTTCACACATTTAAATTTTAAGAGAATAGACGGACAAACATGGCAAGGCCCAATAAGGAAGTGTTTCAAGCCAACTAATTAAACTTTCACTGGCAATCTCGAGCCAATGCATATTACGTTTATTGGTTATGTGCATGATTTAAGCTTTGAAAACTGTTCTTGTGCTGATGTAAAATGGTAAAGGTTTTTTTTTTTATATAGATGCCTAACATAAATGAGGAATTGTCTAAATTGCAACAATCATTGGTGAAAGTTAGAGATGAACAATATATCAATCTTATAAGCCAATATTACAAATGATTTCTTTATAGGTATACCGTAACGGTCAATTTTGGAATTAGTGTCTTTTTTGGTAAGGGTTAGTTCACCCAAAAATGGAAAAAAAAAAGAAAACTCAGTCATCAATTATTCAACCTCATGTCATTTCAAACCCATAAGACTTACGTTCATCTTCGAAACAGAAAGTAAGATATTTTATATAAATCTGAAGGTGATGATACACAGGGCAACTTTTTGAGCAATGCTGCTGGGCAATGTTGCCGTCAACGGACAATCAGAACAGTCACAGGGCCCATGACCAATAGAAATGTATAGCCCATTTTCAATGGATAAGTGACCAAGCAGCAATCGCTCTGCAAGATTGCCCAGCAACATTGCTCAAAATGTATCATCACATTGAGAGCTTTCTGTCCCTCCATTGACAGTCCATGTAATTACCACTTTGATCATTAAAAAAACCATATTAATCAAACCGTTAACTCCAAAGAGTATCAAAAGACTTTATTTGATGAACAGATTTAAGGCTTTAGGCTTTTATTCATATATAATCACTGATCAGCGGACATATATAGAAGCTCAAATGAACTTGCTTGACGTGTGGGAACAACTCTCATTGGTTCTTCCGGAAGCTCAGACGTGCTGCGTAACAAGAACGAACCTTGTTGGTTCTCACACGTTAAGCAAACATGCTTGAGTTTTCATTTATTATAACAAATGTGTAAGTTCTTTGATGAATTTTTATATGTGGATAAAAGCACAAATTAAAATCGGTTCATCATATAAAGCAATAGTGTCTCTTCAGAAAATCCATATGGATTAATTTTACATAAATCTCTCATAAAAAATATTATCTATGAGTGTTCCGAAGATTTTGTAGATTTGGAATGACATGAGGGTGAGTAACTCTCGTTTTTTTTGGTGAACTAACTACTTTGAAGGTAATTTAGTTTACCTTTGCCATCATTTAATAATTTTAAAACACTAATTTATCAAAAATCTAAAATCTTTAGCAGATTTCTAGATAAATAAACATTTTTCATACTGTACATGTAAATGTTATGAGGCCTAAATAAAATAACAAATACTGACTTTAATATTTAGTGCTTTATTTGTAGTTTATTTAGATAAAATACAACAGAATTTTAACATCAGTCATTTATCGATTATGAGACATAACATGATAATAAAGCTTGTCAATATTGGCCAGAATTCTCAATGTGAAAAGTTCAAAACATGATTTGTTTGTAATGTTTGTCTAGCCTACATTATGTCTAGCCTACATAATGTAACTCCTGTTATGCAAAAAGCTAGAAATCTCTATGTAAAACATTGTTTCCAAATATTTTTTCCTGACACAAAAAAAGGTTTATATATATTAAAAACTTGGCGTGAGGCAAGCAAAAAAATCTTATTATTGAGCCATGTGAGAGCCACCTCATTGCAGTACACTAGATCCAGGGCAGAGTTGGATCCAGATCTAAAGCCTGGAATACACCAAGGCGATGATCGGCCGTCAGGCAGTTTTTGTGCGTTGGCCGACTAAGTTTCCTCGTTGTGGTACGCACAGTTCCGTGCCGTCGGCTGAAATTGGGCCTCGTCGGCTTTGTTTCGGCCGATTCGACATGTGGATGGTTAGGGGTAGGCCATCGTGGGGTCCGGATAACAGGAAAGTACCGTTAAAACTCTACAGATTGTAGGCTGTTCTTATGGTATGTCATATTACCTGAGTGTTCCTTGGCGAATATTTCAATATTGACACGAGCGGAGTGGAATAAAGAATGTGTTCAGCGGGATTGATATTTAAAACGGTAAGCACGCACTGCTTTGATTATGTTATGTGTATCTGCAGCCGGCAGCGTCGGTTTCCCCTTTTTGAATGACGAATATAGACGAGTCTCATTTACACTCAGTCAGGCGCAGAACGCACATTCTAGCTGACAGTCGCCAGTAGTTCTGTTGGTGTGTTCAAGTGCAGCTTTCTACCCCGACGCAAGGCGGCAACACAGTTGGCTTTCAGCAGCGCTAGTTCGTCAGCGTCGGCTTGGTGTGTTCCAGGCTTAAGGGGTGGAGATTGGTAGGATCAGGGGTGGGGTTAGGGATAAGGGGGTGGAGATGGGTAGGATTAGGGGTGGGGTTAGGAATGAGGGGCCAGAGATGGGCAAGTTTATGTACATGTAAGGTGGGAGGAGTTGGATCTGGATCCAACTCCTCCTCTTGGATGTCGTGTTCTGCAGTGAGGACCAATTTGTGAGAGATGCAAATATTAAATGTGAGAGATAAACAAGAACCACACTAAAAAAGTTCAATATCAAGGTTTTTTCATCATTTTGCAAGCTTCTAAATAAAAGATACTATATCTCACCCAAGAGAAACCAAAGAGGAACCCAGATAGAAGAAATACAATAAATCCAAGCTTGAAGAACAAACTCCCGCTTTAATTTACAATTCTAGTGCCATAAAGATCTCGAACACATTCAGATATGAAAAGCAAATTCATGCCTCAGAAATAATAAGAAAGAAAGGAATAGGCGAGTACACGTGTGGGAAAGTGAAGATCCAGAAACCCATCCCATCACCTGGTGCATTTTGGGAGTGTATCCCTTGGCATAGAGGCTGATGATGATTCTCATTAAATGACAACATGAAGGCTTTTTACCTCCTAGAGATACCCACAGAAGGGAAGGACAGGAAGTGATCTAACACAGAGCAATGCAGAGCCAGGCATTATGGTAAATCTAATGACCTACATTTTTAACTCCCTGCAGAAACATAATGTTGTGTATAAAGCACAGTGCGCGTGCATGTGCAGAATGCAGTAAAAGATATTCATAGAAGGCACTAGATGTTCTCTCCTGACCTGGCTCGCTGTACTAAAACTTTTAAACTAACTTTTGTTGCCATGTAACTGCGAAGAACAGACTCCTAGATTAAAATAACCAAAGCCTATTTTAACTATAATTGACTACAGGGTACACAGCAACAGTGCAGCATTATTCAGAATCAGCACGAGGCTTATAACTAAATTAACAACTAGTCCATCAAGGCACACCCAACAAATTAATGTAATTTCACCTGTCAGTTGGGTCTCCGACTAAGTAACAGCATACGGCAAGGTTTAGAAGTTAACCCACTGGCTTAGAAATACAGAAGTGGCCGAAATGTGTCAGGTTTTTCTTCGGTAATGTATGACCAGCCTCCATGCCTCGGGATATGTACGTGCAGGTGTGTTTGGGAACGCTTACCACATACTCCATCGGAAAACACTCTTTTGTGTGCCACTTTTCCTAGAAAGTGCATGTAAACGTATATTAGCATGTTCACACGAAATCACATGACACATCAGCAAAGCCACCAATCACAGCAAGCCTTTGATTAGCCTGAGGGGCAAAATCATAATAAATAAATATTGCCATTAAAACATTCAGTTGTGTCAGGTAAGCGTTTATGCATTATTCAATCGAGGATTATTACAAACGACTTTTTAAATTAGTCGCTCTTCTTTGTTTGTGGCACCTGGGAGAAAAACATCACAAGGCAGTAAACCGAATTAATTTGAGCCAATTCCCAAGAGCATCTGGCAACAAATCATACTGTGCACGCATGCATGTGCGTTTAAGATTAAAATATACTTCCCAAAAAAAGAGAAAAGCACATTAAAGAATGTCTGCGGTCGTGCTCAGACAAACCATGGAATGAAAGGAATGATCAGGCCGGACGGGTAATGGGCATGTATGCTTGTGTCTCCAATATACAGCGGATTGAATCGCTGACAGTGCGCACATGTTCCAGCCTGCTGGGAGTTGGTCAGAGTAGGTAACAATCTAAAAGCAGCCACCCAGAATAGAACTGTTCCTGCGGTAAGTAACCAATAGCAACTCCTCTGGAACACTTTGTGTTACTTTGGTAACAATGCACTCTTTGCTTATCAATGATACTGCCCTGCAGAGTGCACAAAACCACGATAAGCTAATAATAATAATAATGATAATAATGATTTAGAATTTGAGCTGTTGGGTTGGATTTCACAGAAAATGTCAGTTTGACAACTGTTTTTTCCATGCTTTTATTTATTTATTTATTTAGTTAGTTTTTATTTGTAGTCAGGAACATAGGCATTAGTTTAGTTTGAAAGGTGAAATTACTCAATTAACTACATTAAATACAATGCTAAATCATAAATCAGATGTACCTATGTACAATACCATTTCGATGTCCAGCAATCAATTTAAATAGTAGTACATTGTGTTTAATTTGTCATTTAATGAGATCTAATATGTGTTGGTGTCAACATAGATCCAACATAGAAAAACATAGATCCGAGTTTTACATGCATGTACTTTAATGGTCCAGTGGCAGAACTTTTGCCAAGCGTGTCAGAGGTTCTGGGTTCTAATCCGCACTCGTATAGGGTTGTGATTTCACCTTATCTGGGTTACATTGGAAACGGCATTTGTGTGCAGGCAAGTGTCCGCATCGGTCGAGCACCCTTTCTCTTTTAGCTCACGCCAGTGAGCGAAACGAAAGCTGGACCAATGTTAATCCTCGTCCTGGCTTTTAATGTGTCACTCTCCACTTTTCTTTTTTAGTTTCCTCTGATAACAGTTGTCTTCTTCCTTCTAGCTATTGTTCAGCCATGACGAAAAACATACAGACGGCAATCAAACACGAGCTGAGCATTAACGTCAGAATCCGAGGAAGTTTGTGGTGGTGGGGGAAGTGACGTATGCCGTAAAGTGGTCGAATTTTGTAGTTCTTTTTGTGCTCAGGTTCCTACCCGAAACCCGAAGTTACAAAGTGCTAGTAAAAGCGATACAGACAAATTCAGGATACGGCAGATGTGACATTCAACCTACTGTAAGTCGACGTACCATCTCAATGGGTTTTGGTAATATATTACAAAGGTTGAAAAGTTCCACAG
>JAOTRC010000008.1:15477152-15487887 GCA_027497675.1 Cyprinella lutrensis | reverse complement strand
AAATGCAACAATATGTATCGTGGATAGTCCCCCAAAATAAAAATTACCGTTTAAAAAAAATGTACGTTTTCAGAGTTTTAGTGTAAGTACTACATTGAACCACTGTATATAATGTTGATTATAATGTTTAATAATGCAATGGATGAATATTTGTAGGTCCTGATAATACCAAATGTCTGTTACCAGTAAAAATTGGCCATTATTTAAAATAAAAAAAATAATAAAATAAAAAATTAAAACATTATTTTAAATATATCTAATCAGTGAAAGAGATATATTTAAAACAATATATCTCTTTCACTGACTAGATATATTTAAAATATTTGTCTAAAATAATTCTATATTTTCAGCTTCAGAATCATGAATATTTTTATTCTGGTGTCACCATGGTCCTTGGGTTACAAGCACCAAGTCCAAGCCTATTTATTTAAACCCAAAATGTAATATCAAATTTAGCATTTTAATCAACAGTACATTTTTGGTTAACCTTGGAGTATCGCAATAATATCGTATCGTGAGTTCAGTATCGTGATATGTATCGAATCGTGACATGAAGGTATTTGTTACACCTCTCTCTCTCTCTCTCTCTCTATATATATATATATATATATGCACATATTCCTGTATATCAACATTTGAATTTGAGTCTGTTGAGTCTATGCTAAAAAAGCTCAATAATTTAACATAGACCATAATGATTTAAGTTATATAAACCAGGGTACTTTTACAGTTCATTTTAGCATGAATTTGTTCAAAATTTGTACCACGTAAATATCACTCTGTTTTGTAAGAATATTTCCTTGTTCCCAGTTCTTTTCATATCGACATTGTGCTTGAAAAATGTAAGTAAGGAAGTCAGATGGAAACTCAATTCAATCACTGTTTTCCCACCTCAGGTACGCGCCACTGGGCATATTGTTCCTGATTGCTGGAAAGATAGTTGAGATGGATGATATATCAGAAATGGGAGGCCAGTTGGGAATGTACACCATGACAGTCATCATCGGCCTATCGATACATGCATTCATCGTCCTGCCCTTGCTCTACTTTCTCGTGACGCGTAAAAATCCGTTTGTGTTCATCGCTGGACTTCTGCAAGCCCTCGTCACGGCTCTTGGTACCTCTTCCAGGTGAGCTTTTACACCCATAATAATCACAATAAAGCATGTAGTCATTAACTTTAACCATTAGAGTAATTCTTTTCAAATTTTTGTTGTACTGTATGTTTTTAATTCACTAAAAATGTACAAGAGGCATTTGTTGTTTTGGTGTGCAGTCCTCGAGGACTTGTCATTCTTGTAATCATGTCCTGTACACTGTGTTTTCTTTGCATCACATTCAGTACAGACGGCAAACTTACATTCATACGTAAAATATGATTTATTTTACTGCAGCTTGAGTCGAAATTGCGCAATATTTTCCTTTCGTGTCCCATGGAATAGTGTTATTATGGTTTTGTAATATCCTGATGGACAGAGTTTCAAATCTGCTGTGTTTCTCCGTAGCTCTGCCACTCTGCCCATCACCTTTAAGTGTCTAGAGGAAAATAACCATGTGGATAAACGTATAACCCGTTTTGTGCTGCCCGTGGGAGCCACCATTAACATGGACGGCACAGCTCTGTACGAGGCTCTGGCTGCCATCTTCATCGCACAGGTCAATAACATGGAGATGAACTTTGGAGAGATCCTAACCATCAGGTACAGATAGGAAACAAAAAAAATGTATTTTATGACTGCATGCAACTTTAAAGGAATAGTTCACCCAAAAATGAAATTCTGTCAGTAATTACTCTCCCTCATGTTGTTCAACCCCGTAAGACTTTCGTTCATCTTCGGAACACAAATTAAGATATTTTAAGTAATTCCAGACAGAGTTTCCATTTTTGGGGGAACTAAACCTTTAATCCCCACGGGTCGGCGGTCGCGCTCACTTTTCAGTGCGAAAGACACTCAAATAACTCACTCGATTAAGTGCTATACATCATTCGAAACTGATAAGTACAATAGAAACAAAATTTAATGTGCAAAACTGATGCACTCTCTCAGTCAAGTCCATAACGTCCATTATGAATTATAAAGTCAGAATTGCAAGATGTAAACTCTCAATTGAGAGAAAAAAAGTCACAATTTTGTCTTTTTTTCGCACAATAGCAACTTTATATCTCGCAATTGCGAGTTTAATTCTCACAATATCTCACAATTGTGAGATAAAAAGTCGCAATTATTTTTTACTTTTTTAATTATTAAACTAGCTTCCATGGAATACAATGTAATCAGACTTTAGCTATGAATATGTTACAAGTAACAGACATAAGCACAAATGTCAGTGCAAAACAACGCCGACCCCACGGGGTTAAATACCAAAAAAAAAACAATGATTTCTGAAGGATCATGTGACACTGAAGACTGGAGTAATGATGCTGAAAAACAGCTTTGGTCACAGGAATAAACTAAATATCGAAAAATCTAAATATACTATGTATATTTCAAAATATTACTGCTTTTACTATATTATTGATCAAATAAACTGAGCCTTTGTGAGCATAAGAGATTTCTTTCAAACACAATCACACTGTTGATGGTTTTGTGTGGTAATGTGTGTGTGTATGTGTGGGGGTATATATATATATATATATGAAGAGTTCAGATGCAAAAGCCTCTAAATGCCATTTGAAATTTTCTTCTAAAATGACCATTTTTATCAAGCTTGTATATTTAAGTTCAGTAATTTCACTTAAATGACAATTGATAGGTAATCTTCATTGCCTCTACATATGAACTCTACATATTATATATATATACTGTATATATATACACACACACAGCAAGTTCAAATTAATTTCTTTAATAAATTGGAATGTCATTACAATTTTTAATTTGATCAACAGCTGAGCGCGCACACACACACATCACAGAGTTGTCTATGATATGTGTTATTATCTGGAAGATGTATTTTTAAGATTGTTTGCTCATCTGCAATAAGTCTCTAGTACCGTACGTCATTCCTGTCAGATGTTATACAGATATTTAGAAAATGTTAAGATGTTTATGATTTAGAATGTGTGTAAAACTGCTTTTCTTTTAAAGATGTTTGTACACAACAGATCTTTACAGATGAAGCACTCTCTAAGGGTGTGTTCACAATTGTAGTTCAGTTCTCTCTGCTAGTTTGGCCGGGACAAAAAAACAAAAACAAAAACAAAAAACGCCTTGGTCTGCTTAGCGTTCAGATTGGCTTTTTTTCCCGCCGAACCTAAAGGCATATGGATGGGTTATGTTCATCACCTGAATGGTCTGCTTTTATGGAGTATATTTCATGATGGCGCTTACCAAACATCCAAAACAATGCTGTGTTCTGGGCTCTAACGAGAAAAAACAGGTATTCATGAGCATCCTATACTTTTAGGGTCGCATCTTGAGACATCACGCCCCATTTTTCGTTCGTTTATATGTCTTTGGTCCGTGTTGCGTTCATTTTTGATTCGAACCGCATCAGTGTTCGTTTGAAAGCGGACCGAGACCCATCATTTTAGCAGCCTCGTTCTGCTTGTTTGGTGCTCACCATGGTTCGGATGCGTTCACACCCCCTAAAAGACATTTTGGAGATGTACGTGTGCTATCTACAATATGGATAAATATATATTGGATGTAAAGGTCACTACAATAATTGACCTACAACGAACCAAACCCGCTCACATTTACACCGATTTACTGGAAAGAAATGTACACACATATCTTACAAACTCACAATATGTTAATTTTATGATGCACACTATTCCCGAAATGTCCTTCCTTTAGGGTAAGCGGCATGACGAGTGTGTTTCTTTCCACGACTGCACAGTGACAGTGATAGTAATACCTGCTGACATCTCTTCCTCCCTGCCGTCCTCTCTCCCTCTCCTCCTCTCACCTCACCCCTTCTTCCCCAGAGGGGCTCCCCAACCGATGCAGGCGCTGAAAACTGTTGATTCTCTTCCTGACATCCCTACATAATGTGCTTGCCTTCTTTCTGCTCATTCAGAATAAATGTTTTTTTTTTCCCTTCTCAGCAGAGAGAGGTAAGACAGATCGAAACGATACAGGGAAGGTTGGATTAGCAGGATGTCCAGTGTGTGGACTCTAAAAAGGATGAATTGTAGAATAAAATGGGAGTCAACAATGTACCCATTTCAAGCCAACGTGAAATGTTCCAGCTTTCTTTTGTAATGTCTGACAGTATTCAACAAGATTAAAATTAGGTTGAGACTTTATCCATTGGGAATTGATTGGATCTAAGGCCTTAGTGACATTGGCAAGGAAATTAGTTTCAGAGGAAGAACATGATTATAAAGACTTTTTTGGAAGAACATGCACTGATGAATCACAATAAGACCAAGAACACGCATTGATTAAGAAAACGGGGTCAATTTTGATTTCATGTTGACTTTAAAGGGGTGATGCAGGAATCAGATAAGTAAATAGCTACTTTTCAAGTTACAAGATAAAGCGTGGAGCGTAAACACTATGATAAGAATAAAGAAGTGGCTTGACAGGAAGATAAGAGTCTGAACCACAAATCAACACGCACGGCCACTTTACACACACTGGTACCATTTAGTCAGCCACAAATGTTAAATGTGTTCCCCGACACAAATCGCTCTTCATAAACTATATGCACGCGAGGTCACAACACAAAGCAAGAAAAGAAAAGAAAACACCCAAACCTGATAGCTAGAGGTCTACTAAGTTTGTTCACAAACAAAAGATTGAATCAATTGGTTTAGGACTCTACACTTCAGTCATATCTAAATTTAACAGCCTACTCAGGTATATTGTGACAGAATACCAGCTAATAAAATACTAGTGATATGTTTTTCTTTCTGGTAATGAGTAACTAAGGCTATTAAAAAGGCAGGACTAGTGATTGTTATGATTCACTTTTTGTATTTCTAAAAGGCTACTTTACGGAAATATCTTGTGAACAATCATTGGCCCTTTAGTTTTCACAATGAAAACAACAAAAACTATTTTTGGCTGCAATACGAATACACATGATGCCTTTTAAAGGTTTGTTTTATCAATTCATCTGTATTTAAAGCACAACTCATCTGTATTTAAACAGACATGATATATAAACGTACTCATTTTCACATTTCACATTGCCTTCTTTTTCAGAATATACAGTATGTATTTTAAATAAATAATAAAATAAATAAATAAAGAAATACACTGAAAATACACAATACACTGTTCAAAAGTTTGGTGTCAGTAAGACTTAATGTTTCAGAAAGAAGTCTCTTATGCTCACATTGGATGCATTTATAAATAAACATAATAATAATTCCAAAATACAGTTCAAACATAATAATGTGAAATATTAAAACGTAATTTATTTCTGTGATAGCAAAGCTGAATTTTCAGCCTTCGGTCTTCAGTGTCACATTATCCTTCAGAAATCATTCTAATATGCTGATTTGTTGCTTAAGTAACATTTCTTATAATTATCAAGTCTGAAAAGACTTCATATTTTGTGGAAATTACAAAAAGAAAGGACAGCATTTGTTTGTAACAATGTAAAAAGTCTTTACGATCTCTTTTTATCATTTTAATCCAATTAGCCATGGACGCCAGCCCAACTTAGCCCCAACCACAACATTTGAGGATGGGAGGTTCAGTCTGGACTTGATCCGTTGTGAAGCAATGCCCGAACCAAAGCTGTTCGGACCAATGAAATTGTCATGGTGGGCTTTATACGATTATGGACAGATGATCAAACGTACCGTAATCAAAGAGCGTTTGGGTTGAATTTGTTTACAACAAAAAAATGGCAGCCACTGGAGAATATAGATTCAGCCATCGCATCTGTTATAGAAGATTTAGACAGCTCATTTATTTTAAAAGAGGAACAGAGAACCGCGATCAAGTCATTTGTCAATCCAATTGAGTTTTGAGGCATTTTCTTTCCTGGTTCGGTTGAAACACGCCCCATAATCACAGCCCAATGGAGTAGTATCAGACTATTCTGACTAGAATCGACAACGGCTAGCATTCTTTCTGAATAAAAGGATTACTGACCTCCTCTTTTGAACGATTATGTATAATTTAAGTATATGCTCATTCCGATAAAACTAAAACAACACAAAGAAAATGAGTAAATGATGGCCATGGAATGGTAGAGGAGGAAAAAGAGGAATAGAAAGTGGCGGAATTTCACAGACAGACATCACAACCCTGCAGGGTCTATAAGGTCTAGCTTAAACAGTATATCAGGCCACGGCACTTCTCCTTGTCTCTCAGATAATACATGTCCATTACCAAAAAGGGGACACCACACAAGATCAAAGTCTCAAAGAGACAGAGCATCCTTCACATCCTACACAGGAAAGAAGCTCTGTGTGTGTGTGTGTGTGTTTCCCTAGAGAAAGTAGCTTTTCCTTTAAACAATTCAGCATGTGTAATATTGAAAGCCAAAACAATAAGATTTCCGGTCCACATTTGATGCCTCACAACAGGCAATGCTAGAAACGCAATATCTTCCAGCTAGGCTAATACGATTGCACAAACACAGTAAAACCCACATATCCCGCAATAATTCAGTTTGCCTGCTGAAGTGTTGGCACAGGTACTGAGTTGGAGGTATTTTCAAGAGGGCACACTGAGGTTAAGTTCTGTGGAAAAATAAGAAAACACTGTTCTCAGTTATGAATCCTCAACCATGACCATATTCACCCCTGCATTCCTCATCAAACACTAAGCGGAGTGAACAACTCCCCAACAATATGACTACAAAAACCTGTCCTAGTGAAAATATGCATGCATTGCAATCACCACATGCTGTGTCTTCTTTACGCATCAATAGCATTAGGGAGGTGAACCAGTTGAGCTGCTTACTGTGCATAATACAATGTATTTTATACATAGGCCTATAAAAGCAAGGAGACTGTTTTTATCAAATGCAACCAAATATATTACATTTTTGATTTAGCATTTAAAACCCTTTGTGATTCATTTCATCTCCAGTGTTTCCTATATGCAACAATGAACAGGGTGATTCACAAACTATGTTAGTTTTCAAATACTACTAGTTTTCAAACAGATTTGAATGACACACACTCCCTCAGAGCCATCAAGTTAACAACTGAAACCTGATTTTATAAAAAATTATATATATTTTTAGCACAGTAAGGACATGTTACAACCGTCAAGTCAGAAATAGTTTTACAAAATATGTTTTTGGATTTTAATATGGCAAATACAATCAGTACACTACAACTAGTTAAGTTGAATCATCATAGTCTAGTCTTTATTTTACATTTTATGTCCCTTCCTCACAGCACTACAGTGACTATTGTTAGAAGATACAATAAGAAGCACTCAATAACCTGAAGAGTTTCTTAACAACCAAGAATTACAAAATCAATTCTATAATTTGGCAACTAAAAAGTAATTTAGCTGCTAAACGTTTCATTTAAGGAGCAAGTGGCGGTTTTGTCTTGGCACAAGAACACGGTTTGCTTGCAAGTCGGTGGAATAGCTACTCTGTGTGGCTCCAAAAATCCTTTAACAAAATTAAGCTATTTCCTCTGACACCAGGAATTTGAATTTACACATTGAACTTAAAACTTCATTTTATCTCCCAAAAGACACATTCAGGCCACTGGCTGGCATACAGACTGGCAACATACTCTGCCTCTAATAACAGAACGGAGCATGCATGCGCATACATGTGTGCACAAAACCAGGCATGTAAAGGAAAGGGAACCGGTGAGTGATACTGATGTGGTCACGCTGAGAGAAGCGCTATTGGCCAATGTGGAGGTGTGAGATAATGGAGTGTATTTGCTGATAACATCTGTGCGGTGGGTATTAGCCAAATATCCAGGCAAGGCAGAAAATATAGAAACTCTCTCTTCGCTGTGTGCAGCGGGACGGCTGGGAAGCCGGCCCTGCGCAATCACACAGAGAAATCTGAAACTCAAATAATCACTAAATTACAATATTAAACAGATGACAGAATACGACTTTCTCCCAGGTAGACTGAAAGGTTATCCCTACCAGGTCTGGCCAAATTCCGCCGCTCAAGACCCGTTTTATAAGATTATATCCGTTTCATGCTCGGTCCGTCAACTTATATCGGCTGGGACTTCTTCAAAGAAGCCGATTGGACCTCAGCGAATCGGGAACAAGCCATAGGACAGAGTCTGTGTGTAAAGTCCCTCTATGAAGCTCCAAAATCTCTTCATACCCACTGGGCCAGGTGGCCTTTACAGTACAGGCTGATAGGAGACCACTGAAGAAAAAGGAACATCTCCTGAAAGATGCACAGTTACAAATTTAGCCATTTCAAAAGTAAGTTTGTCAGTCACAAATGTAAGCCAAGAAAAATATTGCGATACAAAGAGAGAAAAATGTGCCATGGAGAAAAAAAAGTTACATGCGAGTTAAAAAGCTGAGGCTATATCTAGCAGTGCGAGGGCATGTTTCTCGGAACATATTTCATAATTACACAGCAGGGAAAAATGCGATAAGCACATAGTTGAGGCTGTCGAGTGCAAGGTTGAGGAATATTTCCTGTTATCGCAACATTTTCTTTTGATTTATATGCAACCTAACTATTTCTTAGGTCATCTACATTATCAGGAAATTCCTGTTCATGACAATGCGTTGCAGATTGCTGAAGGTTACGGGCAGACTCTGGGCGGGCAGACGAAAACAAACATGCAGTAAATATAGTTCCCCTCATATGGATAATTATATAATCCACAACGATGCATTAAGCTATACAGTCAACCACATAACCAGCGGGCGAGCGAAAGCAGCGGGGAGTTCACTTTCTTTCTTCCTTCTGAATGCGAGCCTGAGTGTGATTGTTTCTGAGTAGGTTTGTTGATTACAGTTCACAGGTTCTCGTAGCTAATGATTTATAGAAGTAGTAGGGAGATTATCCGAAAACTGTGGAAGTCCTCGCCAAGCACGAGACGTGCTTAGGGGTCCAATCACGGCAGCCCTGATTGAGCAAAATTACAGTTGATCTTCAAGCTTTAATTTAAATTTGCATGCGCATGGGTGCGTCCGCCCCCGTGCTTCCTGAGAGGTCCGATCCCGCCTCTCGCTGTTGAAACAAGGAGAAAACGTACAATGTTGTATTTGGGATGCGTGCATGGGGGGTTGATGTGCGCTTGTACGCATAAATTTACACTCATGCAAACACACAATCCTTCATTATGCACAAACACGCTTGAAAATATTCAGAGTTCCTTGGGTATTAATTGATGGTTTATTTCAAGATGAGCAATTAAAATAAATACTGTTTTTTTTTTGCAGTAAAACACAAGTTGAAAACGTGGCACTCGGTTTTTCAAGAGTATTAGAAATATGCTCAAACTTGTCGAGTAAGTGACTCGCACACACAAAAGATGAATACACTCACATTAAAGATATAAAGGGTAAGTTGAGTTGTACAATACAGGGGTTTAATATCACTGATGTATGAAGGTTCTGTCGTCATTTACTCTAAAAACTGCCTGTGATATTCTGAAGAATGCACCGCAGTCACACTTTTTCATACAGTTGAATGGAAAAAGAAGTTTTCAGGTTTCAAAGATGCAGCAAAAGCATTTTAAATCATCTTAGCAAGAAATCTTTCCTTTGAGTTGGATCTTTTCAATGAATTACAGTAGCTGATCCAGTTCACGAAACAGGTCTGAAAGATTCATTCAGGGGAAGATCAATGAAGCAGTGCTAATAATTTTATACTATTACAGCATTTATTCATATTTAGAATTAGATTGTCACACCAGTTTTCATATTAATTTAAAAATGTGTCATTCTGTTTTATTAATATTTCTACTTGTCTTTATTTTATAAACTTGTCTTGTTTTAGTTAGTGGCCAAGGCAACATTTCTTACTTTTAAGTTTTTCCATCTACAGTAATAATAATTATATATATACACTCTACAGAACAGCAAAACTGTAATTAATAACTATTTGGTCTGAATCTCTCACAAAGATTAGTGCATGAGTCATCTTAAATACTTTTATGCATTTTTGAAGTTTGAACTCTTCAATAGAATTGCATGGAAAAGTGATCAGAACAGTCTTCAGGAATATCCAACCCGATCTCACGAGGTGGCTAATTCGTACGAATCCATACGAATGACACCATACCTGACACCGCCCCTAAACCTACCCATCACGAGGGTTTAGACAAATCGTACAAGTATGGTTGTATGAGTCTGCAAGAATTAGCCACCATACTCACGCGAACAAATTGGTCGTGACTCGTGAGATAGCGTTGGAATATCTCTTTTTGGTTTTTTTTGTTTTCAGAGAAGAAACAAAAAATGAGTGGGTGCACAAAAAAGTGTGTGTATAAGTTAAGTCGTTGCATCATGTTTCAAACTTTTTGGTTATGATCATAAGAAAACATGAGAAAAATATAGCTGCGAGCAGCGATTGCGGGCCCAAGCCAGTGGCACCTTAAACCTGTGACGGTACCGCTGGCTTTGGCCCTTCATCGCTGTATAAAAATATATATATAAAGCTGGTGGCGTTGCATCAGGTTTCAAACTTTTTGGTTATGATCATAAGAAAACATGAGAAAAATAAAAGGGCGAGCAGAGAGAGCGTGACAGATAAGAGCAAAGCACACGTTATAAGCTTTATCCACCTGGCTGGCAGGCCATCTAAAACGTCAACTGATAAACGAAAAGCAAGTTTCTTAGCAGTTCACAGCTCAGTTACAACTGAAAGG
>JAOTRC010000008.1:15454709-15469229 GCA_027497675.1 Cyprinella lutrensis | reverse complement strand
TAAGTGAAATTACTGAACTTAAATATACAAGCTTGATAAAAATGGTCATTTTAGAAGAAAATTTCAAATGGTATTTAGAGGCTTTTGCATCTGAACTCTTCATATATAGACTGTACTGGTAAAAATCTTTTTACAATTCAAACATACTTGAGAGACATGCTCAGAACTGCAATAAAGCCGACTTTACCATCATTAACAGTGGATATTCAACATTGAAAAAGAAACATTATACAGGGTCAAAACGTTAGAATAATTCAGGGTTTTTTTGTTTCTGAAAGAAGTCTCTTATGCTCATCAAGGGTGCTTTGATGAAAAATACAGTAAAAATCTGAAATATTATTCCAATTTAAAACAACAAAAGATTCCTATTTCATATCAACGCTGTTCTTTTAACTTTCTATTCATCAAAGTATTCTGAAAAAAATTACAGTTTCCACAAAAATATTTGATAAGATTCCATTACTGATAATTGAGCACCAATAATAACTGATAAGTAAGCACTAAATCTGCATTTAAATGAACGCAGCCTTGAGCATATTTGCATATGAATTTAAAAAATCCATTAAAATACTTGCAAAAAAAATTTATTAAAAAAATAAATGTTCTTTCTGCATGGTCATGAAAGCAGTCATATTTTTCCTTTCTATTATTGTCCTTATGGGGAGGTGTAAATCAAGGGTTACTGAAAAACAGAGGCTCTTGGCCTCAAATTTTATTGGACAATCATCACTGCCAACTGGGTTTTGACCGATTAGGGTTCTTTCCCGTAACTGTTGTGGACTTCTCCAATTCTGCACAATCAACAAACCATAATGAGAACTTAAGCAAAAGAGAGGCCCTCTGGTTCACTCGGAGGGGAATCACAGAGATGCCAGTGTGATTTATGAATTAAACCCATTTTCAATGAAATTTTGTTTAGTTATATTTTGCAGTATATTGTGGCTTTCCCCCCTCTTTCATTACAAACCAAAGTGGCGTAATGAAAACAGTTGCTTACAGCACAAAGCCAAATTTGAGCGCTTATACGGAGGAAAATTTATCACCAGCGTGCTCGTGTAGTCACACATGGCCTTCCCACAAACAATGGAGTCTGGGTTTAGCAAAAGAGCAGCTTGAGCTACAAATAAACGTAGCCGTGGCAGACAGATCGCCTTGTTCCACTGTGAAGAGGCTGAGTGTGCCATTGTCTTCCCTGAAAAGTATATTCCAAAAATCAATAATTTACTGACAAATTGTATAAAGATCACCCATCCACGCTTGCAGAGACCTTATTAGGGTACATTAAAATACCTCCAGGAAAAAAATGCTAATAAATGAATATAAAATTAACAGCGCCAGAGCTCTTTTAAGAACTTGCCTGCAGTCTTCCTGTTAATTATTTTAGAGACCAAATTAGAATGAGACTAACCTGGCTTTTAACCTTTGGCTTTTGTAAAAAAAAATAATAATAATGCAACCTTTGTGTGGCTGTATGTACCTAGAGGCAGTCTTTCAGCGATGAGGGTAAACAATTCGCTTTCACTGAAGTGCAAACACATCTGAAACATGAGCCTTTAATAGATAATGACATGCCATGGCTCGGTTTGAAAGCTGCCATGCTAAGCTCAGATTTAACTAGTTCACTGGCAATTTCTAACATATAATGGGGAAGGACAGTGGCTCTTGACAGAATGTTTGCATGATAAATCAAATCCAGTCTTTTAAACAAGATTTAAGGATATTTAAACCATTTATTTTTCGCTAAAAGAAAAGAAAAGGATCGGCACAGGCACCGGTCTAGAATTTGATGTGGTACATCTCAGTAGGCCACACACTGTCACAGAATTTTTTTTTTTTTTCAAAAATAAATGGATGACAGAAATACTCTAAATAATGTGAGAAAAACACAAAGTAAAAAAAGTATTATATACAGAATTTCACATTATGACCAGTTTATTCTGCTTTATTATTGAAGTTATTTCATGATTTCTATTTCTATTTGCAATCATAAAAAAATAATTATTGAAAAAAAATTATTTGCATAATGTTCTTTCATCATCTATGCACCCTTACTTTTTCCTATGAAATACATTATGAAAATGTCAATGCTAATATTTTTCTAAACAGTGATCACTGGCTGCCAAGTTAAGCTACAATCTTGCTTGGTTTATAATATACACATAGTATATTTAATATATGTAAAAGATATATCAGGTTGGTTTTTGAGCCCAGGTCAAAAAACTGCACCACTAAACTAACATCTTACATTAAGAACAACAAGTTAAATGTTTTTATCCAACTTAGTGAGCATATTTAGGCAGGATAACCAGTGGTGCTCCCTCTGAAAAACTAGTGCATGATTCCACATTTACCTCAATAAATGCTTTGAAAATGTTCAGCTTCAGTAAAATAACACTTTTTTGGGTTCTGCATCAAGTCAGGGCATCGAATCAGGAGTAAGGCCCATCAAACTCATCAAAACACTGAGTAAAATTGCTTTAGCAGTAAGAAATGGACTTTGCCGCTGACCCTTGCTTTCTCACTACTACTACTGATGCACACAAGTTCACCATAGCCGTCAGTGAGCTGGCGCACGGTCATTTCAATGAACCCCGCATAGTCATCCTTCACAGTGTTGCTCTGAGCACCATTTCAAGCTTTTCCCACCTCAGCCCTGGATGTGGCCTCTATAGACCCTCGTGCATTCATGTGTTTACTAAGAGAGAAACCGCAGCATCCACAACAGGAAGGTGCATCTAACCATCCTCTGTTTGGGGAAGTGGAGGTGTTGGTGGGGGTGGAAGAGTAACCACAGACCATTTAAATCGGCCCAGTGAGCCTCCGAAATTGCCTTTGGGGTGGAGCAATTGCAATGTTCTAGATCATTAGGTCAAATAAGTCATGGAGAAATTCCAGTTAGAGAAGGTAAATTTGTGGACATTTTGACAAAACTGTATATCGTGGTCTGGTTTCTAAAGATGGGCCAGGGAGTGGGTTTTGCCTAAAATTGCTCCCTACCGTGCGGACGGAGTTAATGACCTCATAGCTCTCCTGTCTTTTCAGATGGCAGCCTGTGCTTCCAAACAATTTATATTGGTGTGACCGATGTGGATTGCAATACATTACCCAATTTGATACTGAACAGGTCCACATGCTCTTCAAAATAAAAAAAAATCAGCATGGTGTCTTGTGACTTTTAAAAAAAACTCACACCTTCACTCATCATGCAAGATGTGACTCACTGGTCACTGGTAAAATAACTAATAGCTGGGTTTCTGCTATTGAGTAGTTTGTCAGACCGCTGTGGTTTCACCATGCAGTCAGCCTCAAAAACTACTATCGTTACTACTAAAGATTATAGTTATTAAGCTTGCGCATTTATTGAATATCGGTCTGTCGAAAGGGTCTAGATATACGTTTGGGGTTGTAAAGGACAGAGAAACTAAACTTAAAATCTTGGTATTATGTAAAAACCTTTACTTAAAGAGAATGTCAAGGCCAAAATTTCAAAAAAAAATTAGTTGGATGTAGGCATACAGTGTGACAGAGTATTTATGTGCCAAATACACTCCTTTAGGATTCATATAAGTTTTTGAATGTTTTACAAACAAGGCCCAGTTCGACACTGGATTCGCAGATTGTTGACGGAGCGGTCCCAACGCAAAAATATCCCGGTCCTGAGACGGAATTGCAGGCGATAAGTAACATCAAATGTCTTTGTTGTGTTGGCAATTGGCACGTAAGGGCATATAGGCTAATGTAATGTAAAAAACACAAACGTAGAGTGAATAAAAAGTTAACCAGGGATAATGCGATGTATTGTGCACGACTCTTAGGCTCTGCCTACCACACGCCCTCCAGGAGCTCGGCTGTTTTCGGAAGCAATCTGTACAGAATATCCGTCTTTTATAAATTAAAAGCTTGTTCTTAAACACATTCATTTATAATACAAGTAATTGTCCACATACCACAACTTTCTTTTAAAGTTGTACTTAAAGGGTTAGTTCAACCAAAACTGAAAATTCTGTCAGTATTTATTCACCCTCATGTTGTTCCAAACCTCGATGTGTTTATTTGTTCTGCTGAACAGAAAGGAAGATATTTGGAAGAATGATTTAATCAAACAGATCTCATTCCCCATTGACTACCATAGTAGGAAAAATACATACTATGGTAGTCAATGGGGAATGAGATCTGAAAACATTCTTCCAAATATCTCAAATATCTTCCTTTGTGTTCAGCATAACAAATAAACACATTGAGGTTTGGAACAACATGAGGGTGAGTAAATTCTGACAGAATTTTCATTTTTGGGTGAACTAACCCTTTAACGTACACTCTTGCAATGGTCTTGTCGGTAAAAAACGTCAGGGGTGTTGCACTAAATCTTGGGCCCTATGCAAAGACAGTGTGTGGGGGCCCCTTTGCCATCATCCCATGATCCACGCTATTTGTCACTTTCTTTTTCTTTTAATAAGAGTGTACGACAACTATACATATAATACTCACTGATAGAAAACATACTATTTATTATGTATACAGTATAACACTCATATGTGAGAATTGTGCTACACTTAAACAGAGCACTCAGTATCCCTTACACATGAAAATGACAGTTTAATAATACTTATGCTTTGTATTCCCAAAACATCTACAACAATCTATTTAACAGTGTAGGTGCATCTATAAGAATGATGAACACATTGATGCTAAGCCATAAATAACATGTCTGATATTTTTGTTACCATCAGTTACACACACACACACACAAAGCTGGGTTGTTTGGTCAAAATACGGACAAACCCAACTGTTGGTTTAAATATTTTAATTTTAATTCCAAATTTTCACGTACAAATCACGATTCACTAATAATTATGCACTAAAATGTATTCTAAATATATGAATGTAGGAACAACTAAAACCACACGTCCACAAAAATCAGTAACTCTGGCCTTATAGTTGTGGTATATGAAACTTTTCATTTAGATATTTTGACTTAGATATTTCATCAAGAAAATAGCTTGAACTTTACAGTTCTCTGTATTCAAACGCAGATGTAGAGCTGGATAATGAGATGTCTGTATAAAGTGTGTTTATTGTGTTTGGACTGGTTTTGAGGAAAGCAAACTTAGCATTGCTCAACAATCTTTCTGTTGGCTATGTTCTCAGGTGAGAGTGTGTCTTTAGAGAGTGCATATGTTTGCTGCTGAGAGCAGAGCCGCAGCTGGTATCTGGGCCCAGTGCAGGTTTGTTGTGGGACCCTCTCGGTTGAAATCCCCCTCGAGTATCATCACCACAGCCCTGGCTGAGAGAGTGACAAAAGCCTGTAAAGAAAAGTTTGTGTGGAACACTCACATATAGAGATGGTTTGGGCATGTTTTATGCAAATGATTAACCTTGGGCATGCGAACGCTCTAAGAAGAACAATCTAAAATCATTAACATCAGAGGTTAAGAACAAATTCATGTGTGTATGCACATGTTGTGAATTGTGCTGACATTTTTCACGAGACATCTAGAGTGCAATTATTAGGAATTATGAGACCCATGGCGTTCTACGCTATTTAAAGCTGCAGTCCGCAGTTTTTTCATCTTTATCGCCATCTCTGATCGAAATCTGCAATTGCAGTCATTCACGGAATTATCTTAAACGTGAGTTGTATTTCAACACCCTCGACACGGCACAGCGTGGATGAACACAATGTTTGAGGAGACTGTGAGGCTGTCAGTCACCGTGCCGGAGTGGATGCTGGCATTTAGAATCGCAGATTATTATTTTTTGGAAGTATGTACAACATAATAATTTTCACCGTAAAATGTCATCTGAACTAGTAAGAAACATCCACATTTGTTTTGGTTCTGACATTGCAGTAAATCGCGCTGATTAAATCTAAAAATTACGCAAAACCGTGCAAATAATACTTTGTTCTCAAATTGTTAATGTTAACAACGTCAGCATTGCGTGACTACATGTAATGTCCTTCCGATATGTATCCTTGTTTTCGCATTGGTCCGGTTGCAGTCTCTTTTTTTCCTTGAGCCACTCCGAAGTCCCAACAAAGTCTTTTGCATATTACAACGGGTGAATCTCTATTTGTCACTGGTGATTTTCGTTTTTAACCTTTCTGGATCCGCTATCAAATTGATGTTTAATTATATCAAGTGCTGTAAGAAAAGGCTATAAATCTATAAATCTCCACCTCCAACATCCTCACACATAATATAGCTTAGACTAATGAGACTAATGACTTAAAGACGCAAATACATGCTCGAATCTCCCGCAGAAATCCACCAGTACCACTGGAATTAAAAACATTACAAGCTTACTGCTTTGAATCGAGCTAAGGCAAGCAGATAGTTTTAAACACTGGTTGTGTGGGTTTTTTAACGCAAAAAAGCTATGAACTGTAACTTTAATAAACTCTATATTAATAAACTGTATCTCTGCTATGACACAGTTGTTGACCTGACAGACAAAACTGACCGTAAGTAGTCAGACACACAACCTTGCTTATGCGCCGCTTGAGGCAATGCTGAAAATGTAACACATATATGAAACACATTTTGAATGATTGCAGCCTTCTTTGCATTGTTGTATCAAAAGGCCAGGATGTGTTTGTTTCTTTATTAAAATGATTGATTTGTTAATTATTATCTTTGTATTTTGTGAACCAAGTGTTGTCTGTTTGTGGTGTTTATGTGATTAGTGTTCATGTGATTCGTATTTATTTGATGTCTAATTAAAAACTGGGGTCTCTGGAGAAGCTATATGTTTTGAAAGTACACTATTCTGGGCTCTCTATTGACTTTAAAAACATAAAATGGCAAGTTTCTTGGGCAGGAACATTGTTTTATTTATTTGTTTTTCCTTTACCTTTAGTGCTGCTCTTCGGCTTGGTTAAATCTGAAGGTTTGGGGTTTACCCGTATTTTCCTGTGATGAGCATATCAGAGCGGATCTAAATAGCGTCACCTAAGAAAGTCCGACGGCGACGAGACATATGAAAGATGTCATCTGTGCAAGTAAGTCAGGCCTTCTTTTCTTCCTTAGTTTCAAAATACGCATGCACAAATGACATAAGATGTATGTAAATCTTTTGTGTAGGCTTACTGTAGTCTGGCAATAACATCTTGAGCACATTTTATAAAAAAAAAACAAAAACAAAGAAGAAATCCTCCTTAAGTGAACCTTTAAATTTTCATGACATTTCTAACTAATATCTAACATTATAAATGATGGTATGATAAATGGTAAAATGGTAATAAAAGCAGTAGTTTAAAAACTGGCCCTAATGTTTTACAGAAAAATCCTTTTTGGGGGGGCCCTGGGTCTGTTCATTTTGAAAACCTTTAAACGTTAAGCACTTAGCTCTCTGTAACATCCACTTTTATCATAGACAATGCAAAATGAAGTTCATAATATAGGACAATTTAAAACTATGCACACTACTGTGCAAAAGTTTAGGGTCAGATTTGTTCTTAAAGAAGTCTCTTCAAGGGAGACTTAAAAACTTGAAAACTAAAAATCGAACTCTCCAAAAACAAATGAACAGTGAAATAGGACCAATTTTCATAGAACTCAAGTTGAGTTTTGACATCGTCCCAGAGTTACTTTCTTTAGAGGTTTTTTTTAATCAAACAAGTAAGTAACTTTTCCCTATCTTTTTGAAGTTTTATGAACAGCTTTTTTTATATAGGGTTAGTAAGTGTTCTTAGAAACGACAGCAGTGGGTCTTTCTCTCTCTCTCTCTCCATAAATCCCTCAACCCTATCAGTGTCACTTATGTCCTCCTTGCCTCCCTCATTTCTCTCTTGTTTCTCTCTCTCCATCCCTGTTGTACTCCAGCTGTCAGGGGAGAGTTAATCCTGTTATCTGTACAGGCGCAGACTGACAGTCTCACACACATACACAAACACACATTTTCCCAATCCTCCGTACTGTAATCAACCAGGCTGTACACACCACTCTCCCCTCTATAATTAACTTTCCTCTCAACCGGCGTGTAACACACACACAGACTCACAGAGGCACTGCTCAATTAATTAGGCTGCCCACATGCAAACTCGAAGCGAGTGAGAGAGAGACCGGTTCCCTTTCGCGTTTCACTCTAAACTGCCCCGCTGCATAATAAATTCAATGAAGAAAGTGTGATAGCAAGGACATTTGAGACCCGGGATTGATGCATTTATGCTTGGCTGTATTTTTGGCCTGACATGGTGCATGTTGTTGGCTCTTAACAGCTAAAGACAATGTGACTGAATGCATCCATTCAGGTTCAGTTTATGCGTAGGTGAGAACGCATGATCTTTTGTTCATGTAAATGAAAGGGAAAGCGGCAAACGAGGTAAAAAAAAAACTAGCCAAAAAACTGCTCTGCCAAAACAAAGCACACAGACACACACAAGCAGGAAGACACGTCACTCGCAGGCATTCAGGTTGAGCTGTAGCCTTTTTGTTTTTCTCACAGTTTCTCTTTCTCAAGCTCTCTCTCTCTCTTTCTCTCTGAGGGGTAATTACAGTGGTGGGCTCAAGCCGAGTCGGTAAACGCTTCTCTTTTCCTCTTTCGCTCCCACCAAGCAAATTATGCACTGGTTACTATAGAGACCTGTTTACAAAATGTTCTTTTTGCCTTTTTCTTTCCTCCCCCCTCTGCCCTCTCTTGCTCCATTTTCCCTTCAATTTTCTGCCGCTCCCTAAACCCAGTGTGTCTCCTTATGTACTGACTGATGCCTTCATCCGCCTGTCCTCTTTATTTCTTTCTTATTGTCTTGCCTGCTGTCTCTATATGCCCAACTGCACAACACACACTTGCACATAAGAGTATGAATTATATGAAAATATGATTGCGTATGATATTGAACGACTGTAGACATAAATGATGAATGACGTATTTAATAAAGGTGTAAAAGAAACTTATTTCTCATATGTTATTCTAATGTTGTGCAATTTCAAAATCAGTATACAGACCCATTGTGGTATAAATGTTACATTTATTTGACATGAATCTTCAAGCAATAACAGTGGTGGCCATAATCTGACATTTTATATTTCATCTAAAATGATTTGAAACCTATTTTAAATTACTAAAAATATGCTGAAAATTATTTAACGCAAAATGTTATATTTACCAATGTTAGTAGCATAAAAACATTAGAATAAACAAAAATTCGATAAACAAAACTATTTACATAATCTGATTTTGCAATTTGGCTTGTTTGATTGCGGACCATCAAACCATCAAGTTTGGGACCTATTTCAGAATCTTAAATGTTTATTATATATTTTTACATGGCATTGCTTTTCTGTTTTGTTTGTTTGTTTGTTTGTTTTTTATTTAAATGTAAATGATCATTTACACAAATCATAATTGTCAAGTCTATGGACGGTTACATATAACCCATTGTGGTTTTACACTGTATTAATACCTTTTAAATTAAAACGATGATTCAAAAAGTTAATTCAAAGACGCGGCGTATTCCTGGAATCCATGTTAGTTGTGTGTTTTCCCTGGGAATCGCAACCATTATCGTGTTACTTTCACATCTTATCTTGTTCTTGCTCAACTCTTCCTTTCTCTGTTTGTTTCAAGGTTACACTTGTCTTTCCCACACACTTGTTTTTGGCAACCTAGTGGGGCCTAGTGTATTCAGAGGATGTTTCTTGTCTTTTTCCCTCGTTAAATTCCTTCTCATCACTCCACTTTGCTTCCTTGGTGATCTACTCCTATTCCATCTCATCTCTCTCTCTTTCTCCCTCTTTGGGCATTTACTTTTCAGGCAAGGATTGACTTCTGCCAAAGCTGTTCAAATATGACAACGCTTAGAGACAATAAACGTGCACCATAACGGCAGCTTGAGAGTACAGTACACAACCTGAGAGAGAAAGTTTGTGGTTCACACGAGTATAGCACAGCATTTGAAGCAACGGTTCTAAACCTGGATTTTACATTGGACAACAAAAGATTACCCAACAGCAGCAAAACTGTCTATCATACAAAAGCCCTACCACAATATGTAAAATTATAAGCATGGTATGTACTGTACAGTATAAGTGCAATTAGCAATTTTTCACAAAGGATGCTTTTTAATTGTTTTAAAGCAAAACCAAGCAACTTTTCCTCTACGGTCGCCCTACAGGGAAGCGGAATTGTCCATTACTGCTGCGTAAATAATTTAGCCTACCGCATCCGACTGTCGCACGGGCACGCATGTGCTCTCTGTTTATCCAGCACCGCCTTTGGAATCAACAATGGCCACAGACAAGGTAGAGTATGATGCATGATTTTATGAAAATGTAACCTAGTTGTAGTCTACTGTCGAGTACGCTCCACCTATCGGCAATTGTAACACTTGCCGTAAAGCAAGTCAAATTTGTAGTTTTCTTAGGTCACATTACCACTACAGAAATGTGACCCGATCTGGCAATCTTATATGGCGTGGATATATCCGATAAAGGACCGCAAAGCTGTGGCATAAGTGCATTTCACCATATCATGACTTGATAAATCACTGAAACGATTTTGAAAACATTATTTTAAGGTAAAAATTTGTACTTGGTGTTGCTTTAAAATATGTTAATTAGACATCTTTAACGTATTCATCTCACACATGACACCCTTGATTTAAAGACTCTGTGTCAAGTTGTTAAATTCTTAGAAACCTGAGTTCTTTTCTGCTGTGTTGTTCAGGTTTTACTGTGGAATTGTAAACTCTTGCCGCGGTTTGATTTTATTTTATGGTTTAGAGGTTTGGCATATTCTTGCCTTTTAGCTCATCAATGAAAACAGACTGTTGGAGTTGAAATTGTGTATTAAGAGTAATGGTGACCATAAAATATGTATCTTAGGTGTGGAAGTGGCATAGTTTTCTCCACAGAATAAAACATTTTAAATTCTAATTGTGACTTTTTATCTCGCAATTCTGACTTGTTTTTATAAAACTGGCAATTCCAAGTTATAATGTCCGATTCTGCTGATTTTTTTCCCCTTAGAAGTCTGAGATGTAAACTCACAATTCTGACATAATAACATGCAATTGCGATTTTTATATAATGCAATTCTGACTTTATGCGAGAAAAAAGTCTCAACCCTGTTTATAATGTTCGACAAGCTGTTGATGATGAGTTTTTTTTATGTTGACACTATCAATGCCTAAATCAATATGCAGCAGTCACATGGTATAAGTAGGAGCTCTCAAAAAAATCCCATCTTAAAAGCTGCAACGTAAACGCTTTTTACATGTTGAAATCTCGTAATTAAGGTAATTACAACATGGTGTAAACGCACCTTTAAAAATGTGGATGCATGCGCGAGACAGTGAGAAGACAAGGCAGCGGGTAATGTGTTTACATAGAAAACTATTTACTAATAGCGCAGATAAATGCAAAAACCCATTGTGTGTGAACCTGAGTGAATGCATGTAATACGTTGGGACATATTATTAAGCATGACCATGATTTGATTGAATACACTGCCTTGACAACTGTAAAAAAAATATCAAGATTTATCAGGGCATTTTTTCTTTTGTCAAATCAACTTAAATAATTTATTTAGTTGAGATAACTTATTATTTTGACTTTCTGATGATTAAATTAATCTCCTTCATTGTATTAACTCACTTTTTCCAGTTCAATCTACTTAAAATTTTAAGGCAACCAGGTTACATACTTTTTTAAGCTAAACCAACAATATTTTTTTTAACTTTGGGTGCTTCCTTTATCAAATGTTGACATATTTACTTTACAGTCCAATGTGATTATATACCTGGTTATATTTTAAAGTTGCGTTTTGTTTTCCCGACATTCCTTAATACCCAGAACAGGTCTGCCACCCATCAGTTGAGACCCAGTTGTTAGCATCCAGGCTTTGTATATACGTGAGGGCTTAATGTTTATTTACCCAGGAGTCTCTGATTCCTTCAGAGTAACTACTCAATGTCTTTCTCAGCCCTATCCTGTTCATGCAGTGCTGGGAAGCATTGTCAGCACATAGTCCAGTGTAGTGTTCAGGCAATTAATTTAGACTCTTCTTTCATCTTGCTGTGTCTTCCCTGAAAATGAGTGGTCCGCGGGGGGTTTAGTGCTTTATCAGGGCCAGGGTTTTAAGGGTGGACGTATATTAGACTGCATGACGACCCGAATTTTTGGTCCTGTGAGATTTGAAAAAGGCACATGTTTATAGAAGACATAATTTTGGATGGTTAAATTGCGATAGACATCTTTTGTAGGTGTGGCTGTATGTATTAAAGTGGGTTTAGGGAGCATGGGCGGCTCGTGCTGATGGGAAGTAAAAGTTAATTGTTCCCCAAAGGCACATGCAGAGTCGGAGGACGGGATAGGCTCGAGATGATGGCGCAGATTTCTTCCTCCTTCATTTAGTTCGCTTCACCCCAGTCTCCTCTGCTGAGTCCTGTTCCTGTGTTTGTGAAATAAATAATAAATATGTTTAATTAAAACTCTAATACGCTGTGTTTCTGTTAATCCCAATTTATGTATTGTAATTAAGTCTGTCTCCTCAAGCTTTGTTAATTGCTCACGCATTTGTAAATATGCGAGGCAGTCGGATTGATTTAGGCCTCTATGCATAATCACAGTGTTTGATTGTGTCTGTATTTGCGTGTGTCTGTAAAAAAACATTAGCATATTCGGTTGACACAGAGGTGTGTGGGCAGAGAGAATATGCTGTCATAAAGGCGGTTGATTGGTATAATGGGATGATACATAATAACACGGCTCGACTTATTTGTTTACATGTCATGATGTAGATAATGTATAGCCTACATCCATCAACTCAAACAGATTAAAATAAAGGCAGGAGTTTGAGTATGTACTTGTCCGTCTGTCCATTCGTTCGTCCACCCAGGCTGTTTTTCTTTCTATTTGTCTGTCTGCTCTCTCTCTCTCTCCCTCTCTTTCGCTCCGTCGCTCATTAGAGACACAGGGAAAGTGATATCATTCTAATGATTACCCTTTTCTCCTCTCCCCCACTCTCTCGCTCTTTTCAGTAAATGAGTGAAAGTGATATCTCTCTCTAATGATCAGTGTGAATAATCGGCCTCTATATAAAGTCTTCCTTTAGTGTTGGAAATCACTCTCGCTTTTCTCCCACTCTATCCTTTCATTATTTCCTCTTTTTATCCATTAGCCCTTTATGAGGATGGTTTTCCTTTCATAGGCCTTAATGCTGTTTATTAGCGATTGAGGGTTTAGAGGAATAATTACATACAAACATGCAAGATCACATGCACCCACACTTTTGCAGGTGTACTGTGCTGTGAAAACACATTTGATATTGGACTGCTTTTAACTTAAAAAGCACTGAAATGTCCATAGATAGGGTGACCACCATCAAACAAACCATGTGGGATGATTATTAGTTTGTGTTGGACAACATTACCAACACTAAAACATACCCTGAAACTGTTATACAATGTCTATCTAACTTAATAAAAACATTTGTATTCTGACTTTCAGCTGATAAAAAACCAAAGCAGGACGAGTGGTCACCCATGGGCCTTCATGATCTACTTTAACCCTAAAGATTTTGATCACATTTCACAAAATTACTTTAAGGAACTAATTATAATTGCCTTAACTTTTTGGTTTCTGTAATTTAGTCTGGTTGATTATAGTTTATGAAGTTATAAATTTGGATATTAATTTTTACAAAACACGTCGCTTTTCTTCATAGGCCTTTATTAACCCCTGGATCCATATGGATTTATTTTAGGATGCACTTTTTGGAGCTTTCTAAGTCCGGTTGTGTTTGGCAGAAAGAAGAAAGTCATGTAAGCTTGAGGGTGTGTAAATTATGAAATAGTTTTAATTTTTTGGTGAGCTAACCCTTTAATTCAAACAGAAACAATATTATTTTTCTTGCCCTTTTTTTTAAAAATAAGACATATCTTATACCATTTTACTTGTCTAGTAAATACATCTTGATAATATCAGAATTTAATCAGCATTTAATAACATTTTTAAATTTGATCAAAGAACTATCTGGTTAAAGTCAATACTACCGTTCTACATTTTCATATTTGTATGCCAAATATATATAAAAACTGAAATTACTGAAATTCATTCCTTCATTATAACATTTCACTTCTGACTCTTGGTGATTCTAAGGGCCATTTCTCAACTTATGCAAGAGACTGTCAATGAACTTTCCTGGCAATGATTTTTCTGGTGTAGGTTGGCAGGTCTTTCTCCTAACCCTCCCATTACTGACACTTAGTATAAAATCTCTTTATTAAAAGGGATATATTTCATAGAATGACCCTCACATCAAAAATACATGAAAAAAGAAACGGCAAAAAGTGAAAACAGAGCCAGCTTTCCACGTGTTTATTTTGTGCTTACAGAAGTTTTTTTATTTTGTTTTTTAGCTTTTTTTCTCTCGTTCTGGTGTGGAGGACTTGAGTTATTAAAACGCCAACCTTTCCAACAAGAAGCAATAAATCAACTTAAAGATCCTGAGAGAGAGAGAGAGAGAGAGAGAGAGAGAGAGAGAGAGAGAGAGAGAGAGAGAGAGAGAGAGAGAGAGAGA
>JAOTRC010000008.1:15418209-15429383 GCA_027497675.1 Cyprinella lutrensis | reverse complement strand
CCCCCACCCCCACCCAAATCCCTTGGCTGCAATAGTAACCAGCCGAGAGTGAGGAAGGATGCAGAAAATTGTCGAGGAACATTGGTAAGACGGCTATGTATGTAGGCTATACTGTATATAAGTAATTGACAGACTTGGAACGTGCTTCTCCCGAACCTTGTTATTAAAACATCATACCGGTACACCTTGAAAATTTTGTTGGACAATGGAGGTCTTGAGTCAAAAGGGTTGAAAAGTAAGTCAAGAGAAATATTTAACGATCTCCATAATTTTCCTTCGTGGCCAAAATCATACAGTGTGAACGTATTGTATTTGACGTTAATCACACCTCATTACTGCAAGGCAAAATACACACAAGAAATGATTTGAATCTTCTGATTTTGAAGAAAATTCAAAATGTCCAAGGACAGTCTTACGTATTGGTAACTGGAAGCGATAGTCAAAAATATTGAATAAAACAACACGCAATAAGGGCCATTTTGCACACAACGATATTGCGTGGGCCAGCTTACGCCTTAGGTGTTTAGCTCTACATTATATCTGCGCCTCCATGTGCTTTTAGCTTTACACTGGAGTTCTCACTGTGCAGAGAAATGAAAAGTGCCTCTTCCACCCAGTTTCACCATACAGTGTCTAACTGCATTAGCATTGGGAGCAGCACGGGGTGGACATGCTACGTGATAAAACCAAATTAAACTGGCTTATTTTCAAGGATTATTTTTAATAAGACTTCTACAGCAAATGCTATTACACACTTCCGGCTCACTGCGCCGTAGAAAGTGTGGACATTAACCCCATTTTCCTATGAGCAACTGTTTTCCTCATTATTTTTGTGTTCCAGGAAGTGTGTACTTTGTTTTGTTTTTTGTTTTTTTTCAAAGTGTTTGGGGAAATTAGCCTGTAAGCTAACATTATTTGTGTAGACTTCCCTCTCTTTCCATTACTGCTCTGCAATACTGATGACACCCTGTTACCTCAGTTTGGCCTAGATATACAGCACAGAGAAAGAGAGAGAGAGAGATTTAGAGCTGAGATATTTAAGCATTGTTTTGGTGAATGTTGAACTATACTCGCACTTTATGCCCGCTTATTTTCAGCATAAATGTAGCACAGCATGCTAATAGCGCTAATAGCTGTGGTCAGTGTGCTGCATTTGGGTCTACAGACAGAGCTGCACAGTCACTCTGTCTCTCTGTGCCGTGGACTACACTGAGCAAGCTAGTATTCTCTGGATAGTGTTTTGACTCGGGGGTGTGATACAGAGCGCGTGTGTGAGTGTTCTACAACTAAACGTCTTTGTTTTCGAGCAGAGCTTGTTTGGTGTAAACAGTAAGCAAGGTGCCGTCGGCTATGAGGTAAAAAACTAAAACAAAGCAACCAGTCCACTGCCTCCTCATTCATCTTCTAAGAGAGTTATAGCTGAGAGTGTACCTTCAACTCACGTACACACAGACACACTCACACACTGACAATTACTGAGCATGGAGTGGGCAGTGATCCTAACGGCCCTACACTTTCGCTCCAGTGATGCGTGTCCCGGAGAAAATACAGAAACCTCTCTGCATAATTAGAAAACAGAGTTGAATAAATGCATATACAAACTGCTGGTTTTCCGTGGCAAACACACATCTGCTGACGAAAGGATTACAGTCACATGAGGGAACGCTGTGGTATGTAATGGAGAAAAAGCACTGTAAACACATGTGTAATGTTAGTAGAGCTGAAGTGAGTGTGGACTCCAGGGGCAAACATCTCCGCTCTGTTAGAGCACAATTACAGAACACGAGTAGGTAACACCAGCCTGGACTGAACAAAAAGTCTTTAATACTACTGCTGAAAAGCATTAAAATCAGTGTTGGGTGATATTGTGGAAACAGTCAAAGTTTGTATTTGTGCTAACATCCATCTCAACCTTAAAGAGCATATTGCGGGTTAAATATATAGATGTCACATATGTTTGTCATTGTCATCTCATTTTACGTCACGACAGGGAGCCTTAGTAACATTAATCCTGGCCTGTCCCTGCTCTCTCAGGCTCATGGTTGTATGGCTGTGGTCCGTCATACGAGTAAATATTTCCTCAACATATGAAATGTCATTGCGATTCATTGTTTTCATGTTGTTTGAATCGACCGCTCTCCTGCCTGTTACGCACACCATACCCATTTTCAGATGCCGAAGTAAAATTTTCTCACAAAAAGGACTCCAGAAGCTTCTGTAGCATATTTCTAAGTTAAAGAAAATCTAGTTCCTACATTTTTACATTTACATTTTTCTATACATTGACTTGTTGGGTCCTCTAACCTGCAAAATGCCCTTTAAGGGATAAACCAGAATATATTTTTAATTTTTCCAGTTCTTTATTGTCAGGAATTATGTAAGATCCTTGTGGGAAATTGTACAATTAATTTGCTGTGAGGGGGGGTAGTTGTATACAGGTCGATGATTTAAACAGATTTCATTTTTAATGAAAATTAAATTTCTGGGGTGCAATCTGTCAAGAGTTGACTTTCATAATCCCTAAAAAATATTTCTGCCACTAGCATAAGCCAAAGTCAACTATCTTACAGATTTTTTTTAAACATACATTTAAAAGTTCTTTAGCTAGTGTTATCATCGCTGTTCTTTGTGCAGGCTACTTTAAGTACGGATACCACAATGGTGTGTGGTCTTCTCAATGTGGAGTTTTATGTAAATTAGATTGATAATAATGAGTTTTAGGCACCATTTACACAATAATTAATTCACTTACCTGTCAAACTAAATAATAAGCAACTCGGGCATCACGACTGAATATTTTATCCATCATCAAATCTTTCCACCTTGTTTATGCTGTACAGATGTTTACACTCGTTTTTGTCTTTGTTACTTTTTATGTCTTCAAACCTTTACTTCTTTTTAAGCCATTCAGGTACTGATTCTTCCATTGTCTCCGCTGCTAAAGCTCGATAATAATTGTGTACCATTGTCTTATTTTCATTCTTCGCAACACCAAACTACACCAAACTACTCTATTGTATCTACTGAAGTGTTAGCCTTCATAAGCATGAGGAGGATTTGCTCAGATGCTTAGAGAAACACAGCGGGTCACATCATTTCAACATGGTGAATATGAAGACTGATTCACACCTTACATAATTAAAACAGTTTTTGTAGAAAATTACTATGAGTGTACATCTAAAATGGGTGAGTGTACACTATTCAGATGACTAGCTCTTCACAAAAATATTTATTTCTAAATGTGTGAAACTTTTTTAGAGATAAGCACCTTTAATAAACCTAATGTTTTTCTTGATTTCTATGTAAATCTATTTAGAAAGTAATCATGAATGTATTCAGGGATACACTTCAGGCAAATGTTAATTTTGAACATCTATTTACCGCTAGGTAAAAATGCATGTGTCTAAATTGTCTAAATGTGTCTAAAATGTCTAAATTTTCGGTTCTAAAATATTTGAAGATCTTGTTTAAATACACTTGAATACTAATGAGCCAAAACATTATGACCAGTCACAGGAGAAGCCAATATTGTTGATCATTTCCTAACAAGGCCACATATTAAGGTCTGGGTAGATTAGATGGTAACCAAACAATCAGTTCTTGTAATCTTAGTGTTGGATTCAGGAGAAATGGGCATGAATTAAGATCTAAGCGACTTTGACAAGGGCCAAATAGTTGTGGCAAGTCGACTGACTCAGAGTATATGTGAAACGGCAAGATTTATGGGTTGCAGTGGTGAGAATTTACCAACAGTGGTCTGATGAGGGACGAACTGGTCACAGGGTGTATGTAAGACTAGGAAACACTAGAGCAGATTATTGGATGTACAGGTAATTGCATAGCTTGCAGTATGTGTGTGTGTGCGAGAGAGAGCACAGGTGTGTCCAGGTGTTGTGCAGATGGCTCTCACACTTACAGGTTGGTTCAGGTGAGGTGAGCTGAGGTTGAAATCTTAAGGATAAGCAGCCAACTTATTTATTTCCTGTATTGTCATTAGCATGCATAAACAAGGGATTTGATTGGCAGGCAGATGAAAAAAACTGAACAGCAAAGCTCATAAATCAGATAACAGTCAGAGGTTTGCATATGCAAATTGCTCAGTGCATATTCATGAGTAAACGGAGAGATCCATCTAAGTGACAGAGAAGACCTGGTTCTCGTTCATCAACTTTGTGTTATCATTGAGTGGAAGCTGGTCTGTGCGTGTGTGCGCGCCTGATGTGCTTTATGATGTTTGTATGTATGTGAAGAGCAGCAGTCTTAATTAATAAAGCCAGTTCAACTGAGGTTGATGAATGAGGCAGTTGTGCATAACCACATCCACTTATCACACCAATCACTTCTGTTTATTTATTCTTCGTCATGATGAGGGTTGCTTGCAACGAATGCATGGGATGCCATGTAAGAAGATGTTCTTTTCTATAACGGTTATTTACTTAGTTATTCATAATCTTTACTTAGTTATTCATAATCACACTATTTATTCATTTAATGTTTTTAATACTCGCCTCACCTTATGTGGCTCAGCCTCCCTTGGTTTCATTCATCTCCTTTAAATTCTTATGAATACCATTTTATTTCTTTATTACCCATCTCCAAACTGCGTGACACTCTCCAAGAGCATGATGGGGGCAGTGATCCCAGAAGTCTTGGCACACTGTAATAATCCAATAAATTGTTGTGCTTATGAGCATTTTGGAGTTAGTTTCATCATGTTTTTGCATGCACTGATATGTATTTTAAAATGATGGCAGATACAGATTAATGCTAATTAATGTTATGTTATGGTCAATAAATTAATGGTCAGTATTAAAATTCTATACTATTTTGTTTAAAATGAAAATGAAACTGGAAAAACTAAAATTGATGGTATTAAATATTTATTGAATTGAATATGAATTTATGCATCATAACATTATATAGTACGGTATGAAAAATGTATATTTATTTTGAGATTTGATCAAGATTACATTTTAAATTATTTTGTACATATATTGTTTTTAAAGACTAAATTTAAGTGAGTATTAAAGTGAGCAAAAACATGCCAAGAATGCATAATTATTTAATAAATACAGTTTATTTCTATAAATTTTAAGTTAAGACTTTAAAACCTTGTTACCGTAAAGTCTTGCTACCGTATTTTATACAGTAAATTTCTGGCAACCACAGCTGCCGGTATCTTACAGTAAATTGAACACTTTTTGTTTTACAGTTTAGATAAAAATATCTCTCAGCCGATAACCAATTCATATTTTGTGAATCCTTGGTTCAAGGTACTATCAATACATAAAGGTAACTATTTCGACTGAAATCCTATTGTTCGTCAAGCAAGATTACACATTTAAACTAACAAATATTAGAATATTTATGAAACTTTTTGTGACCATTTAAGAGCATTAGACTGCCGTGCACAAGCTCAGTGGTTCAGGCTTGATATGAAGGGCCAGAACAAGAGTAATTTAACCTGGAACAATAATAAATCAAACTCTCATTTGAAATTAATATAATCATAATGTTGTTGCCTAGTTGACAGACATTTTCAATCACTGAGAGATTTATTTTGTGAGGGAATAATTATCTAATAATTTTATTGGAGTCTTACATATGATGTACATTTAGTCTGTGCTGTGCATTCATTTGAACAGCAATTTTGGGAGTGGCTTGATGCAGCGCAGGAGATGCAGACTTGGTAAAAATGTTGCCTGCTGAGCCATTAGAAAAATGTTCTTGACCCTTAACAAACTTTTATTAATGCTGTCACGTAACAAATCTGCTTCACAGAATGAATTCTAAACAAATAAATTGGTAAAAATATAAAGTCTACTAAATACTACTTAGAAATCGTGAAATAATAGTACTTGGGAATCATGTAAAAAAAAACTACATAAGTGAATTATCTATTAGGAATTTTATGTAATTTTGTTCGTTTGGCTTTTTTCTTTAGAAACGTCCAGAAATTCATCAAGTTTTTTTTACCAGGTGTGTGATGCTCATTTTTTTAATGTAATGTCATTATGTTGCTGTACTGCTGATCATGGTTTTGAGTATCGATATATCTGCCCTCTCCAATGAACACAAGAACGTGCAGTTATCTCAGGCGTCCTTAATCAAATCTGAAAATCCATTTGAAGAATCAAATTATCTAGAGATCAGTAACCACGATTAGAAGATCTGGCATCTGTCAAATAATCTCAGATGTATTAAGCGACATACGAAGAATAGACCCCAGGATGTTTGTTCAGCTATAGCCTAACTGAAAATTCTAAGATTTTTAATATTGAACAATTTTGCTGATTTGTAAAGGGTTGGTGATTCTCAGCATGCTGTTCGGCATTAACAATTTTTTTTCCCTGTAGTCTCATGTCGCCATGACATTTTTAGCTTTCTCAACTTTTTATTTTTGACAGTGCAGCGGAAGGAGGGGTTCTGTTTTGTACTTCAGGGAGAATGTTAATGCAGATGGAAATGTGTATTTCGAGCCTCTTCCAGTCTCCAATTATTCACTTGAAAAGCAGGCCAGATTTGACACACCTTTCATTACTACAACTCATGATGATGAAACGAACAACACCGGCTCTCGCCTCACACCGCTGTGTTTTATTATAACCAAATTATTTACATAGAAACACCATCTCTTGTGGTCTCATCATCCCTCTTTTTGTGAAATGGCCAAGATCCAGTCCTTATCTGAAAGTTGGATTTCTAAATTTATGGCCAGCCCATTTCTAATCTGTAATGCCTTGAAGAGTAGAACCGAGCTCATGTCTCCCTTGCCGGCAACTTTCCCTCAGTACATCTTGAGAAAAAACAGATTCGTTCTTTGCTCAGCGGTCAAAGTAAGTTTGAAATACCTTTGAAGTGACATAGGCCTACTGTTAACGAACATCCCTATGCTGTCCACAAAAATTACAGTGGTGAGAAATGTCCAATCACGTCACGTTATACAATATATTGTTTTAAACAAGCAGTTTTTTTCTGTATTAAACACTAAAAAAGGTGTCAATGTCACTATCAGTTAGAATTAAAGAGATGCTCCACTTTTTTTTGGAAATAGGCTAATTTTACCACTCCCCCAGAGTTAAACAATTGGTTTTTACCGTTTTCGAATCCATTCAGCTGATTTTCTGATATTTAGAAGAATACCAGTAACCAGACAGTTTCTGGTCTCACTGACTTCAATAGTAGGAAAAAAAAATATACTATGGTAGTCAATGGGACCAGAAACTGTCTGGTTACTGATATTCTTCTAAATATCAAAAAAATCGGCTGAATACATTTGAAAACGGTAAAACCCAACTGTTCAACTCAGTTGGGAGTGGTAAAATTAGCCTATTTCCTAAAAAAGTGGAGTATCCTTTTAAAATGTCAGCTTCTACAATAAAGCAGCTCTTCAGTAGCTTAGAAACAAACTAGTTACAAACTTTATTTTGGCTTGATTTTGTTCGAAATAACGTCACACCAGTCCGTGCTTCGATTTCGCTAATGTATCCAACATCCAGCTGGCAGATGTCCAAACCCCCTTTAAAACCAGCAAACAATTATTTTAGTCTGGTTTACGTTTATTTATCTTTTTCAGCTGAGAAAGACATTAAGTGTGCTTCAGATCACACACACAGACATAAATGTGCATATACGCACTAATACACGACTTTGTGTGGTCCCTCTCAGTGTATGTGTGTGGTCTCTTTATCTGTGTGTGTTTGTCCTTTTAAGAAGGGGAAGTGAGCAGTGTAAATGTCTGTGATTTGAACAGGAAGAGCCGTGACTCTCTCATTTAAATCCAGCAGGCTGATAGAGGTGAATCGCTCAATGGAAGAGTCATCTCATCTTAATGAATAGAGGAGAAAAAGAGCATTTGGAGTCTTTCATTCAGTCTCTCTCTGATTCTCTTGTTGCTCTGCTCTTTCGAGCTCTGGCACACAGAACAACAGCTATCTTGCACACAGACAGGATTCAAAGCCTTTAAACGCACACATATATAGTGAAATGCTGCCTAGGACTCGTGCACACAGTGATATACAGACATATGACAGCAGGATATATCCCTAGTCTGTGTGTGTTCTGTAAAATTGGGTGGTTTGAAGGCTTTTTGCCCTCTTTTCACATCAGGAAAAGACAACTGGCTCATGTGATCCATTTGAACACACACACACACACACAAGTGCACAAATAGGAGATCGAGAAGCACTAATCTAGACAGACAAGCTAATTCGGAAAGTATCTCATATGCAAATGTAAACGTGAAGAGGTTGAAAAGCAGAGGCTTTCAAATAGGTTATAATCACAGTTACTGCTGCTTCATGTTAGTACAGTGACCAACGAGGGATTAGGGATTTAAGCAGTGGTTAAATGACACTTTCATTTTATTTTTTGTCAACACATCAGATTAAATGGTGGTAGTGTTCAAAGGTTTAGACTTGCATTAACAGTGCCTCTAGGTGAAGTGTTTTGGTTTTGGGTGTAAATAAAATGCATTTCTCGCAGTTTAATATGCAGAGACAACCATAAGTGAGCAATGTGTTGGTTGATTCTCACAAAAAGTGTAAACACTGTGGCTCTTTAGGGCTTTCAAAACTTTGTTTGTTTGAGAATCCTTATCCTGACTGGCATAGCAAGACTCAACTGAGTTTAGGGGTGTATCTGTTTAGCTGACCAATGGCAGATGGATTGAGTGTTTAGGGAAACCAATTTGAAAACAGTCATTGGTTGAAACTGGAATAACATACAGGTATAATAGTATATTTTTGCCATTTAAAGATATGTCATAAATACTAAGAATAGAACTCAGCTCAAAATAGTTTTAAATGGATATATATTTGAATATTATTTAATATGCTTGAATCTAGCTACAATAACATAAGTATTTTTTTAGTGTCAGTTTCTTACTGCTAGGTCTAAATCTTATTTAAGTAAATGAAAGGCAAATATTCGCAGCTGCTGCTTCCATGACACAGTTTTTCCATATTCCCCTTTGCATATTTCATTTTTAATAGAGAATTGTGAGCTCTTAGCCTTTATATGAGTGTTTGTGTGTTTACTCGCATTTGCGTCTTGTGTGTGTGTGTCTCTCTCTCAGTGTGTGTAGAATGGGACTTTTAATGGGGATTTTTGTCCATTAAAGCCATCATTAGCCAGGCCATGAGTGTGCCCTGTTCACCATAATCATGAACATAATTAGAGAATTAGCGAAAGTTGGTGTATGTGTGTGTGTCTGTGTGTGTGTATGTGTGTGCGTGCACATCATGGATTTTAATGGAGAGATTTTAAATGGACAAGCTAAATTATGACCTTGTATAATGGCCTTTTTTATCAGCCAATGTCAGACTGTGCTTCAGGATTGGGTCTCTGTCACACTAATGAGTGTACGTTTTGTGTGTGTGCTTGTGTTTTTGTGTTTTGTCGGTGTATGGCATTTTTTTAAAGGCTGTCAATAGTTTGACGTTTTAATCGAATTATTTACATGTCAGTTAATAAATCAAATTAGTTGGATTTAAGTTCAAATACCAATATTTTGTTGAAAAAAGCCCCAAAATAAAAATGTAAGATTATTAAAGAATATTATTAAAACGTATCGATGTTTACCTCTAGAAGTAGCTGACTGCAGATTCACAAAGAAACATTGTAATGATAAAAAAGATGGTAATTAATCACACAAAATTAATAGCTTAAATTGACATGCCTATTTTTTTTCTCCAAAATCCATTTCATTTCATTTAAATCAATTTACCTCTTGAAGCATTCTCTGTTTGACTGCCCTTATTTTTTGTAACACTCAGTAACTCCCCCATGCACATGTAATCCATAAAATACTGAATGTATAACAGATTCTGTGTGCATGTGCGTGCATGTGTGTGTGTGTGTGTGTGTGTGTGTGTATGTACATAAGTCTTCTTTACTTCAAAATCCTCTCTTGGCTGTATGTGGTTGCACAGAATATCAATGCCCTACTGCAGGTCCCACTGTCTGAGTGTGTGTCTGGAAGAGTAGTTGTTAGCATTGCAGGCTTATGGTAATAAATGCATTTTCACAGCAGTTAACTGAATTCTGTGTCACATCCCGGGAGAAAGACAAAGAAAGGAAAGGAGATGTCTAGAAAAGAAGAATTGAATAGAACACAGGTAGGTATTTATAAAGAGGAAGCTGGTGGTTTGGGGGTGTGGGTGGTGAGAGCTCTTTTCTTCTTCCAATCTGGTTTTACTCACATGTGTGCATGTACACATGCTAATACAGACTTAATTTTTGCAATGAAATTTTGCAAGAGAATGCACAAACGATACGATATTTGTGGGGGGTCAGGGGTGTAAAACATATAATAATTAGATTTTAAGTATTTTTGAAGTTTAAGTACAGGTGGAAAAAAAAGTTTAATTATTTAGCCAAAGTCGTGGTTTTAAATTAGTTTTAATTCTGAGTTATAACATATATATCATAACATATGAGTTCACATTAGTTTTTTTCTACTCTTGTATGTAAATGTAAATTTCAAAGGATTTACTACTTACATTTTCGTTAAAATGTGGGTAGTGTGTCAAAATTTTTCTCAATTAAAAGTCAAATATCTAATGCTTTTAATACGCTGATTTCACGCAGCTGGCATTTTGAAATTGAAAACGAGGCTCCAGTGGGAAGAATCCCGGAAGTAAAGATTAACAAAAATGTCTTGGACTATAAACCTGAAGCTGCTGCCGCTATTTAAACTATCAGATGTTAATATCCAATATAGGATATATAGTTAATTCCTGCTTCTTTTTTTATGTTCTGAATATATATAGAAAATGTATTTATAACTTTATAAATTTCACTGTATATAGTCTAAACTATGAAAGAAATGCATGTACATTTTTAATAATAACTAATTTCTACATTAAACACAACAATACGCCATCGCATTCGCAACTCTACTATGGTTAAAGGCGACACTTCCGGTTTTCTTCCCACCGGAGCCATTTCAAAATGACGGCTGCATGAAATCAGCGTATTATTGTACTAGTAGAAATTGAACTTGTTTCTTAAGGCCCAGTCACACCAAGAACAATAACATAACTAACGATAATAGAGTCCACACCAGCGCACAATATTGTTTGCGCTGCAGATTTGTCGTCTGCCGCTTTAAATTCTTGAGCTCTTGCGGATTCTGATTGGCTGTCACTGTTTTTATCATTCATCATCGGCTG
>JAOTRC010000008.1:15376640-15386985 GCA_027497675.1 Cyprinella lutrensis | reverse complement strand
TATACACGACATGGGGGAAAATTATATAATAAAGTATAACAAATTAAGATTTTGTTTAATTGTTTTATCTCAATCATGGCCATGATTTAAAAAAAAAAAATTCTACACTTATTCATATTGTCCCTTGTTTTAGTAAATCATGGCCACATTGTACTAATTAATTCCCGCATTTTAAATTTTATCGATTTAACTAAAATGAGGGAACGAATTTGTGTCTGTGACATATATTTGTTTCTCTTGCATGTCATGTGTGGGTCACTGTAAATGTCTAATTAAAATGTCTTATAATTTATTTAATTTATATTTCAAATTTCTTGCCCAATTGAAATAATATCGAGCTGAATGCAGTTAAAAACTAAGATTATATAAGACAAAAACAAAGATTGGGAAACACTGCTATAAACCATTCTATTGCTCCACCTCTGTTATTTCTTCCCCCTCTCTCTCCCTCTTCTCTCTTGTTGCAGGTCCTTCCAGAATTCAGTGTTATTTTAACCCCTCACCCTCTCTTTCTGTCAGTGTTCATGTTCATTAATAATATCCCTGCTCAGTGTATGTACGTGAGAAAGAGAGAGAGAGAGGGCATACTGTGTGCTATCTTAACCTTTGCCCTCTATCTTGGAGTCTCTGAGTTCTTGTGTCAAGATGAATCTGTTATTCTTGCTCAGCCAGGTCTGAACTCCAGTGCCTTGAGATCAAACGACTGAAGCAAGGCTGATGTATTTATCAGGATGTGGAAAACTACTAATGAGCTGATGAGTTGAGTCAGGTGTGTTAGATTAGAGCGATAACGTGTGCAGTGATGGGGGGCATTTAAAGGCCCGTCGACGTTTCTCGAAACTCATAGCATTATTCAATGACGTGTTGACGTAATTTTCATTGAAACAGGAAGACAGGGCGGGACATAGGAACAGCTCCTCCCTTTTTTAAAATAGCCAATAGCGTTTTGTTTATATCATAGCTCGGCTAATCGTTTCTAATCGTCCACACTGCTTTAAAATATAGCATTCTGTGCAGAATTCAAATGGGTACGATATGTTTTCTGGTATGCACCGACTATGCACATATGATCGCTCATAAGAAAATGTGATGAGAAACTGAAGTGCAGAATGATGTCATCAAAGTCATTGATCCATATTGGCAGAAATGGAAAAACTGTACGTATTCCAATACATTTTTAAAAGCTGGACTCAAACTTCATGCGCCGTCTTAAAAAACTTAATGCTCGTAATGGGACACATAAAGAAGTTGGCCATGCAACCGTTCCATAAGGGTTGTTAATTTTTGCTATATTAAAGCAATGCTAAATACCAAAGCTAAAACGCTAATAATGAAATGTTATTTCAGAATATTAATTGGATTTTTCACAGTACATGTTCTAAAGGCAAAACAATTTTTTAAAATATTATATGACCATATTTTTTTCTGTTAAGCAGAATGTATTTTTGTCTAAGCATTTTACAATAAATACCTAGAAATATTAAAATAATATATTTTCAAAGCAGATTAAAAGAGAATAATAGCCCACAAAACTATATGTAGATTGTTATTATTTTACTTTTAAAAACTTTTACAATTATTTAATAAAAAATATTAATTACCGGCAATCATAATTTTCAGTAAAAGTGTCAAAAAAGCTCAAATGAATAAAAACACAAATTAAAATTGACATTGTCGTCATTTTGATAGCTCAAGTGCTCACTGGTGGGATCCCAGTTAATCCCTTGACTATTGATCAATGGTAGTTGTTAGACAACTTCGTGATTTATAACGCATCCCTTTGATGTAAGTAGCCTCCATCCAGTGCTGTATGACCTGCAGGAGTTTACAAATAAATTCCCAAGGCCTTTGAGAGCATGTATAAGATCCTTCAGAGAGAGGGGAGAGTGTGTGTTCTGATTCTCCTTTCATGTCTTCCCAGCATCTGATTCAGATGACGAGCCCCAGCCCACAGAGCCAGACTACACTCTAAGACCTAACATCAAAATCGATGACCTCGGTGAGTTACGCACACACCAGACGGACCACACTGACACTTATACATATGCATATAAATCACTGACTAAGTTGACATTTACACCCAAGGTTTCTACGCCCAGATCTGTGGCTTGCACACGCCTTTTTCGTAGTTACACAGCAAGCTCATAAATCATGCGTGTGTGTAAGGGCAGATTTATTGTTATAAATTAAATTGGGTGTGAAGTTAAGAAGCTAAATCCACTTCATGTCATTTGAATGTATAAAAAAAATGCATACGAGATCAACTCTAATTTGCTTTTCCTGCCACACGGCGCGTACCAAACAAATAGAGTGGCCTATATCTGCTAACACACATCTTATGGGCAATGACTGACACTAATGAAGCCACAAGCTAAAAGGCAAACGAAGCGTGAGCTTGCCTGGCTATAGTTAGCTTGATTAGCACCGAGGCTAGTGTTAGCGCTGATTAGGAGTGGCAGAACTAGCCCTCCAGTTCCCAGCCGTACTGTCGCATCCTGCACTTCCTCACCACCGCGGTAACTTGACTCAAGGACAGTGGCGACCGCACCATTTAAATGAGAGAAAATAAATTGATTTGACTTCAAGTGTTTTTAAGGAATAAAGAGGCATCGATCTGGTCCGTTTTTTTTTTTTCTGAGCGTGTGTTTTGAGACAGATGGATGTGGATGTGTTTTGGGTCGTCTGTGGGTCAGAGCCACCCAACGATTTCCAATAACTGGAATCTGAGTACCGGCTCTCTCCCGCTCGCTCCGATCAGGGGTTCAGTTTTCAAACAGGCCAGAGAGGGGAAGAGAACAACCGCAAGAGGCCAGCCGGGTCTCAGGAAGCCACATGTCTCAGTACTGCTCCATACATCTGTGTCCAACAGACAAAAGAAACCCTCTCACTGCTTTTCTATTAGTACTGACCTTAAAAAAAAAAAACAATGGAGATTATACATTTCTAAAGTGAACTTCTACAAACAAATCAAAAGTTACTCACAAAACTGACATTAAACTCTGGAATGCTGCAAGTGCTTTTAAAGTAAAAGAAAAAATACATAAGCACTTACTAATTTAAGTAAAATTGGATTCTGAAGTCGTTAGAAACATAAATTCTCATTTGTAGGATTCTTAATGTCAGTGCTGTAAATCTGCTGGAGCAGTTAGTCCCATTAATGGCAGTGTGTTTTACGGTATGAAAGGAACATGATATTAGTACAGAGCGACTCGCACAAACACGCAGGCAATCACAAATACAGATGCAAGAAACACAAAGGCAACTTTTATTTGGCCTTTGGGGAATAATAGAGAACAAAATGATGTGTGTGGTATTGTCCTCATACCATTCTCTATGCTTTTTCTAACAATAAAAACAAACCATTTCCTGCTTGTATTAAGGAATATTGGAATGCAATAGACATACACAAGCAATTTCATTTCATTTTCATTTTTTATATTTATTGAGCACTTTTACACAACTGGTCATTGAACAAAGTGCTGTACAAGAATGGAGACAAAAAAACACAACCATACAAAACCACACAGACGTTTACGCCACAGTTAAATGACAATAAAATAAACAGCTCAACTAGAAAGCCCACAAGAACAGCTACTATACTTTTTAAATGCTAAACCTAGAAGATATTCCTTTAGATTTTGTTTAGAAGCTAAAGGAATATAAACAATACAAACAATGAACAATACTCATACAGAGTTAATTATTCTAAAATAGAAGAAGGAGGCGGGAACTGGTGAATGTTCAACAAGTTTAATAATAAATTAACAAATACAAAATGAAAGTATAACGGGCGACTGCTGGCACACAAAACAGAACATAAAATCACAACATAAAATCAGTCCTGTTCCTCTCTCGATCTTCACTGTCGTCTCTAGGGATCAACCGATATGGATGTTTTAGTGTTGATACCGATTTTTTTTTTCTATCAGCCTTAGCCGATGACCGATGCGGGCTGCCGATTTTCTTGGGCCGATATTTGGAGCCGATAATTTACTTCATGACATGATGTTAACAAATTTTACAGGTCTCAGTTTAACAAAAGTAACATTTATTTAACTTAAAAAAACAATATTTATCAAATAGTAAAAACGAGAGGTAGAACAAGAACAAGTAGATAAACAATTTTTAACAAATATTAAAAACTTGAGGTTGAACAAAAAAAAAGTTCAGTGCTGAAAGTAAATATTTAAGCACAAATTAAATAATTACACTATTGCGCACAGTAGCAACCAGCATAATAAAGTGCACAGTGCACACTGTACTTCATTTTAAAAGTAACTTAAAGTAAAAGCTTATTTAAATTTTTAATTTACTTAAAGTAAAATTTTCTGTGCTGGGAAAAATGGCAGCAATCGCGTATCGGCCGATTCCGATACACGTAAAAAAAGCACAAATATCGGCCGGCATATATATCGGTCGATCACTAGTCGTCGCTCCTCCTTTATGCTTCCGCTCCTCTGTGAGAGATGCAAGACCGATGCATCCCAGGTATCGTTCATTATTACTCACGCCACCAGCCTCGTTCCGCTCACACGTACCTCAGCCTCGTCCTGCTCGCCACAACATTATTTCAGCAGCATGACAAGCCAGTGAATTTGCAGGTTTCAATTTTTGCTCTTCACAGTGCGTGACATTTTATGTAACCTACATGTTACGCGGCTAGAATTTTGACACAGAGTCAATGTGCTCTATCTAATTCTTTCTTTTTCGCTTGTTTACTGTCATCTGTCTTTTTCCTTTTACACGTCTTTGTTTTATGAGCAGGTGATACTCAAGAAATTCACAGTTTAGGTTGTTTCTCCGCCATTAGCACAGCTGCGTCACACCGCAATCTTGAGTTTGAACGACGGACAGTGCGTACACCAGTGTGATTGACACTGCTAAGACATTCCTCCTCGCTCTGATTGGTTGTTTTTGACCGGGAACGATGTATTTATGCAGATGGCAATAGGACCACTGGGAGGAGCCAGAGGAGCTTGATTTTTTCACAGATTATCTGTCTCATATTCTACTGTCAGGACATAATGACAGGGTTTTTTTGTTTGTTTTTTGTTTTTTAATAAATGTAAAAAATATTTTTTTGATCATTTCAAACATGTTTTTTTTTCAAGGTTCTTTGAATATAAAGTTAAAAAGAAACGCATTTTGTACTGTACCTTTTGATCAGTTTCATGCGTCTTTGATGAATGTGTCTATTTTGTTGTAGAAATCAACGTTAGCTAATGTATAAACAAACTTGAATTAACATCGAACAACAGCTTATTGACATTAACACAAATTAACGAATGCTGTAAAATTGCTGTTAATTGTTTTTAGTTTTCTTTTATACCCAAATACAAACTTAAACTTATGTTAACCGTTTGAACCTTATTGTACACTGTTAGTACAATATTTTATCTGATGCAAAGTTCTTTTTGTTCCGTAATGTGAGATCCGACTTCCCGTTCAGGTCACTGATAGGACAAGCTCATCAAACACCTCTGTAACACACTCTCCAAACGAAAAACAACTTCACAAAGTCGGATGACACAACACAGTACAAATTCAAGCAAACTAACAAGCTGGAGACATCTATTCTTTCAGGTCATGTGATTTTATCTAGTTGTGGATGTTGGCACAGTGTTGAATTCCAGCAGGTAAACATGTTCCAGAACAACCCACACAGCTCCTCTCTCCTGCCTGGCATTCAAGGACTCCTGTCAATCAAACATTGCCCTGCCATAGTGGTTATAATGCACTTTATTTGCACAGTGACTTGTACACTTTTAATCTAACAGGTATTATTTAACACAAAACTTTATTAAAAGGAATATAAAAGGCAAAACATACAGACTATAGACTATGGTAATAATATTAATTCTCAGAGTTCAATACTGTTGTGATTGCTATCTACATAAAAGGGTGATAAAAGAAAAATGTTCCCTTTGTCTGAGAGGTGTAACATTATATTATCCTGTCAAAAACACATTCATGTAATGTGTGCGTGTCTGGAGATTTTTTTTGGCAACCAATTTGCGTCACACACTGTTCCTTTTCACCTGTAAGTGAAGACGTTACATGTGTTTATAAACTTGTCTCACGGAGTCCCTGAGCTGGGAGACACCAGCAAACCGGTTATGTTAGATATCCGTCTCTGTCAATGATGTTGCAAAATTCCATAGATTAGTTGGGTACGTCGGACATTCCTCTTATAGCTGATAATAGTTACGTTTTAGTCTCTGTTGTGTTCACAACTTCATTGTCTGCTCCACACAAACACAGACATCTTCATCAGCATACCTGGCTGAGTCAACACGTTTTATTTTGAACTCCTTCCCTTAGGCCTCAGCTGGTTTTCAATACCTTAGTGAGTCACGCAACAGTGGTGTCTAGACCAGCTGGTAATTCTGATCCGTCTGTCTGTCTCTAGATGACTATGATAATCCAGAGGTCCCTAAATTGGAGAAGAGCATCAGCGGTAGCAGTCCATCCAGAGATCGCCTTCTCCTAACCGTGGCATCACTTTTCTTCATCGCCCTCTCTGTCTCCTAGCATCCACCTTCTATCCGTCACCACACCAACGAGGCCTTGGGGGAAGGAAGGATCCAGGGCCGATAAGTTTGCCGATAAAAACTGGGAAAGGAACAGGAAATAAACGGAAAACTTGACACTGCAGCAGCTTCCGAAGTGTCAAGCACCAGCCCACGATTCAACAGTTGTTTTCATGTCTTAAAACAGCGACATAGTTTTCATGTCGTGCAGACGATAGTAGAACAGATGTGAACAACCATAATGAGAACTATGCCATTTCGGTTTCAATAGTGCAGATTGTATGCGTGTGTGTTTATGTGTTTGTGTGGCGCCTTCGGTGCTTGGGGGCGGAGTGGATCTTTCCTTCGCTGTGAAGGTTTGATGGCCCCATTATCTGTGAATTGGCAGGTTAAGAGTTTAAAAGCGTCTCAGATTCTGTCTGATGAGATCTGAAAACAAAACCATCGAGGAGCTCGGGTTACTCTTCGCTCGAACCCGGAAAAATATGTCTGAACAACCGTTTAATCCAATTCCAAAAGTGTTTGCTTCTCTCTGTGTGCGTTTCTGTTGCCGGAGAGACGTACAAACCGCTGGATGATCGTGTAATTGCCGTCAGGGATGAATAGCAATATTCATTTGATGAGTTTAAACAAGTCTATAATAGAAATCTCAAAGACTCTAAATCAGTTCATTTTGTACTTTTTTGTGTTGACGAGGCGACAATTTATAAAGCGTTAAAAAAATCCAATTACATCTGATTCTTATTTGAACGTATCGTGGTCACACATGACGGCAGGGGCCGATATGGTTGTTCTGTGATGCGGAAAATTGAGAAAGAAGTGATTTCGCACGAACGCCTGCACAAACGCATTAAACACAATGAGACAAACAGAAGCCAAATAGCTTTTTGTTGTTGTTTTTCTTTCCTTCTTCCTTTTGATAAAAGGTGCTTTAAGAGTGAGAGAGTGAGAATGTGTGTGTGAGTGAATGGGTGAGCGTCTGAGAGAGCAAGTTAGTGAGTGTGTGAGTGTATTAGCTCAGTGATGCTGGAATAATCTCCTCTAGACTTTATGGACTTGAACCGGAGATGGACACCTACACAGACACTGTACATAAAACACATGCTTTTATTTATGTGTGAACATGCGGACGTTCTCCGCTCACCACACTGATACCCGCTGGATTCGGAAGAACTGCAAACCATCTTCAGTGGGATTGTTCCAGTTCGAACTGGTTGTCACTGCTTGCTACTTGGTGATCAGCAAGACCGAACGGAAATTGAGGGGTCTGGTGGTTATAATCTGTTTCTACGGCGACAGTTATTCAGCTATACACACACCTAAAGGCACTAGAGTCCAGCAGGAAATCAGAACAACACGCGCGAAAAGAAATAACAGCAATTACTGGCAACATTTCTGGTGACACTTTTGCCAAGAGTAATACAAGCACACAAATGCTTCTGGGCGGGTAGTTATTGCATTCTTACAAGCTTTTCAAGGGATAAACGGCAGTGTATGCATTAATCATTTTACAACAAGGTTCAAAATGAAGGTTCTAACTCTTTACATAGACTAGGACCTTATCACGGTGGTAACGACGACATCACATCACGGCTCATGATAATAGCAACCAGCGCTGCTTCTCGCTCTAGAGACATGCAAATACTGCTTAAACTAGCAATGGCATGTGGTGTAGGAGAAATGATGTGCGGTAGAGGTTTTCTAACTTAGATTCATAATGGACACCTTCTCTCACACCCACAGACTGTCTTTAAACAATTGATAAAGCCGTTAATTGTATCGTTGCTCTGAAAAATCATTTCAGTTTATGTGGAACATTACGTCTGCTTTATATTGCATCACTACGGCTGGTGTGGGTTCACTGATTTAGAGCGACTTCGGAACAAACTGAATGCTCTGAATTATAAGTTACAGACTTGAATCTACATTTAATTTGTTTTATGTTGTCTTTCAAAGTCGTTGAGTTGAGGATAAGTGTTTTTTTGTGCATTTGGGTTTCGGGGGTTCTGTTTTTTGTTTTTTAAATGGAAAAATGTAATATTTCAGAAGAGTGGATAAGGCAAAGTATCACTCTTCAAATGTTGCACTTACAAAAACTTGGACACGAGAATTGTGTGTGTGCGTGTGTGCAATTGTTAGAACTTGATGTTTGTTTTAAAACTAGCCTAAATTACCTTTCTGCGCGAGTGTGTGTGTGTGTGTATGAAAGAATGAGACATCAAAAGGTAATAAAGCTAGAGGACGGTGTGAATGCGTGTGTTTATGCAAGTTGTTTTCCATTGTTTAGTCTAGGCATTTGCTGTGTGAGTGGGTGCGATTCAAAGAAACTGTATTGTTTTGGAGGAAACAGCAAAAGCATTTATTAGTGTTGGAAACAACCAACTACAATCATGTTTACCTTCAACTGGAATGAATTTAAAGAACTTGAAAAAAGAAATTGTAAACTGAACAAACCATAACAAAGCTTATAATAATAATAATCATGCTAAAAAACACCATGCCTTTGATTCGTATTTGTTACACAACAACACAGTTTATGAACTCGTCTGTTTGGGTAACGTCCTTCTGAATTTGATCACTGTCAGATGAAACCAAAGCACTAAATCTAATAAGAGTAGCCTTCACAAACATTATCTCCCCCTCACTTTGATTCCCCATTGGCAAATAAAATGTAGTTTCAGGTTTCCCACTGCTGTCATCAAAAACAAGCCATACTTTTCCAATCTTGTAATCTCTTGTATTTTGTTCACTCTCTTTTGAATCTATTATCATAGTGTTGGTTATCTCTGCGCAGTGAGAGAAGCAAGAAGCCCAAAGATGAAAGGATTACTATCAGAGGCCGACCTGATGCTGGGACCCTCTTATCTAATCACTTCTTCATGAAGATATTTCTACTATCAAGTGACATTGTGGGGCATGTCACTTTTTAACAATAAGACCCATCCAAGCAATTTTTACATCCTGTGCAATCTTTCTTGGGCCAACTTACATTGTCTGTGTGCAAGATTAGCCTACTATACTAGTTTTAATGTATACAAAATTATGTACAAATTTGTTTTTTTTAACAATACAAATTTTTTTTTAATTAATATCATAAATTCCAACCAGCCTACAACAGCCTTTTGAAAGCAGAGTGAAAATGTAAACAGTTGGCCTATATCAATAATCATCAAGTGTTTTTGTATTTATATTTTTTTCTAGTTATTTACTTGATTTATAGTAATTTGATTGATTTCTAACATTAATTTAGACTGCACTAAAACTACATTTTCTAAAATACTACAATATAAAATAATAACTGCACCCAAACATAGGCTATACCAACTTGTATAGCCTATGATGACTGGCGTTCTGTTAATGACTCTGTGGCTTGGCCCGTGAGTAACCCGGTCTGAACACGCTGCAACAATAACGGCGATTGATCAGCAGACAGACACTCGCTGCTTTGTGCTACTGGCTACACTGAGCAGACGCTGACTTCATCTGCTGTGGGAACAGGACAAAGACACCTCGTTAAATCAAATGATGGTGCTAATGAGTAAAATTTCCCATGTTACAATGTAGACCAGTATGATTAGACATGCCCAACAACTGAGCATCTGCAGTAGCCTATTACTGCATGTAGGAAAACCTCAGTAACAAAAAAGTTAAAACAAATAAATAACGGCAAAGTTTAGTGTTAAAGGGGTGATGAACTGAGAAATCAAATTTTCCTTGTGCTTTTGACATCTAGAGGTTATCATATTATTAGAATATCCTGTAAGTTTCAGAACTGAAAACGTCCTTGTTAGTCCAATAAAAGCTTTTATTGACAC
>JAOTRC010000008.1:15351343-15372267 GCA_027497675.1 Cyprinella lutrensis | reverse complement strand
AGTCCTTATTTTAAATGGGTCATAAAAAAATCAATAATTATCGATATCGACCGATATGAAACACTGATATCGTGATAAAGTTTTCAGCCATATCGCCCAGCCCTATGTAATATGTAAGACTTTGGAGCTATTTGTTCAATGGAGCACAAAAAGATCCATTGAATGATTCAACTGATCCAGTCACAGTGGTTAAATGAGTTGTTCACTTCGGAATAAAAATTTCCTGATAATTTACTCACCCCCATGTCATCCAAGATGTGAACGTTTTTCTTCGTAAAAAGAAATGAAGGTTTTTGAAGAAAACTTTCTAGGATTTTTCTCTATCTAGCGAACCTCAACAGGAACCAATGGTTTGAAGGTCCAAATTGTCGTTTCAGTTCAGTTGGGCTCTAGATGATCCCAGCCAATGTATAAGGGTCTTATCTAGTGAAACAATTGGTTATTTTTAAATAAATAAATAAATATTTATATACTTTTTAACCACAAATGTTCGTCTTGCATCCAGGACTTCAAGCATTACGCAATCCTGTTAGAAAAGTCAGGCGGTAACTTGAAGTAGGTGAAAAATGTTGGGTAGGGCAAAAAAACTTATCCAAAATCCAACTTCAAAATCGCCCGACATCATTGTTTTTTTTTTTTTTTTTTGGAAAGGGCGTTTGACTTTGTTTTTGCGTGTTCGCTTTGTAAACATATTTTTACTTGTGCAAGATGAGCTTTTGTGGTGAAAAAGTATATAAATGTTTGCTTTTTTTGTTTGTTTGTTTTTTGAAAATGACACCATTTCGCTAGATAAGATCCTTATTCTTTGGCTGGGATCAGCTAGCTGACTTCCCGTTGAAGTCAACTATATGAAAACAAGAATGGTTTCCTCAAAACCCTTTTTTTCAACTAAAGAGAGAAAGACATTAATATCTTGGATGACGTGGGGGTGAGTAAATTATCAGGAAATTATGATTCTGAAGTGAACTAATCCTTTAACGGCTCGGTAAAGGAGAAAAATATCAGTAAATAAGGACTTGGATTTTGGACAGTGTGAGTAAATGAGGACAGAATGCTTATATTTAGGCAAATTATCCTTTATGTGTTACAGTTCTGTATGTGTTTAGGAGGTTTGTGTCTGTCTAAATCTAGAAAAAAAAATCTGATGCAAAGAGGACCGAACTAGGTGCACGTCTGTCTGTTTTTATTCCACAAGATAATTCCTAATCTTTGCTGAACTTTCAGAGGAAGCCTCTCCACCCACTTACTGCTCAGTGCTATAACTGTTGGTTTCCGTACCAGGTTTGCCATAGTTCCGTCTTGACTCAGTGAAATGAGGGGAATCTGTTATGAGAATTTGATGTGTGAATAAGGCCCACCCACTCACCCCATATGGCCCAATCAGAAATAATCTTCCAGTGTAACTATGTTAGCATAAATTAGCATGCATTAGCATACCCATAATGATTAGTCATGTTGGCGACATGCTGCGCGCAACTTAAAATATTTCTCAGAAAAACGATTACTTGATTCTCCTCAAAGCAAAATGATTCCCACATAGTCATTAGCGCCTTCAGCAGCCTCATTACTCTATAAGCGCTTCCCCAGAAGCCCAGATCGCGCCATATTTCACACAGAGAATTAACCTTGCCTTCGCACCCTGCTCCAGATGATTTTGTTTCTCTCTGTAATTTTCCAAAATGACCGTAAACACTAGACAGTGAAAGTGTCATTACTGGAGGGAGATGAGATTAGCAGTGTAATGCTTAGCGCTGGCAGGGGAAGGACTGAAGTGGGGAAAAACCAAAGAGCTAATCCAGCACTAATGATATTAATAACTGTCCAATCGCATCGCCAATGCCCACTTCATATTTCTGAGCGACATCATCACCATTCTTGTCCCCTCTATTGCAAGCTAAATGTGGCAAGCATGTGAGCTGTCAGTCATACGGCGGGTCTATATGCGGCAAAGGGTGTTTCATTAGTCACTTAGTGTGTATCGAGGCAAAAATGACTGAAATGTTTCGCTTGCCAACTGCTGAGAGTTTTTTGTCACCCTCTGATTTGCATCCTTTTCCGCTTTTAACCCTCTAGGCATCTCATCTCCCACTCTCTCTTCGCCATCCCCTCTCTTTTTATGCATAATCCTTTTTTAAGGCTGCATCCATACAGCCCTCGACAGATGAATGTTATATATAGACTCTGAATTTCTGCCCATCACTCAGTTTGTATTTGTTTGTCATGTAGGAAATTACAGCAGTGCAGTATATGAAGCTTAAGCATTAGCACATTATGCAAGCACAAATATGCTCCCCAGATTAATACCAAAACCATTAACGGGCCAAAATCAGTCCTCTGAGAAATATGTTAATGTAATTTCCAATCATGTTCTTTTACTGTTATAGCTGAAAAGCATTATACAATAATGTGTGTGTATCAAGTATAAAAACAGGAAAATACTGATTAATATGAAATAAAATATGGGATATCACAAAAAACGATCAACATTCTCCTGTTACTTATAGTCCAGTTAAAAGGAAATTGAAGTGAAAAAGTTACAGTGAACAAAAAAAAACAACCCTCTGTAAGCTTTATACAGTTTGAGACAAGATTTCAATTAATCACAGTGACCAATATGATACTGACACATTGCCTATTCAAATCTTGGATGAGTTTAATAAAAATCGGACATTTTCTGTTCTGAAGCCAATTTCATTTATTGGGATTTTTAATTAACACAAATTTTGACTCTATTAGAGCTAGTAGATTAAACAGTGATGCTAAGACTAGACAATAAGAGTGTTAATAACGCTCAGGACAGTTCGAACCAGTGCTGCATGGACCTGAAAGTTTATCATTTGCACATTTTTTTAAGCCTTGCATTAGGTCTTAAAGTTACAGCAGAGTAATATACAGGCAGCTGCCTGTGTTTTTAATTTTAATGTTTTTAATTTAAACCCTTTGTCAACGCCATGCGCCCCAAGCATCCAAGCAAATAAGAGATCTATACTGTTAGACCTACCTCAAAAACAAAAAAAAAAAACCTGAAAAAACACTGTTTATTTCATTTGTATGTTTGTTCTATTGTTTTTATTTGTACTCAGAATTTGGTGGATTTGTTCTTTTTTTAATTACTGACCATTTACCCAATCATATTTTTAATTTATATTGGTCTAGTATTTTTTTGCTCTGTTATCAAACTGGAATCGAGAATGATAAAATGTTACTGGTATCTGAATCATAACCTTATTTATTAAGGTTATGGGACAAACAACATAAAAACAATAACTAAATTAATTCATTCATTTATTAGGGTTCTTTTTTTCTGGTGGGGCCAGTAAACATTTTGGCAGGGCAGGTCAAAATTTGAATTACTGAACTGACAGTTGAATCCTTAGCGTTGTGCGCTGTAAAGCCATTCATTTTCAACAATTCTCATGAAATCCCTTTTCGTTTGTAAGTTGCTTTGGTTTTTATTTAAGTCATTCAGCTTGGGTCACTGGGTTGGCCTGGCCTGCTATAGATATCGGATGTCTTGACCTAATTGAATAATTAGATGAACCCAGGGACATGGATTAATTGTAACTAAGGCCAGACATTGTCCTTAAAACACCCAGGGCACACACAAGAATGCATACTATTAAATAAATGCCAATTACTTAATCGTCAGTCCATAAAAGGTACGAAATATGACATATAGTTTGCAGATTTAGATATCCTTTTTTTCCTGCCAGGTGATTGTTTGTGGGAATTGAGCTAATGTACACACTACACAATATGTGTTAGCTATGTTTACATGTGTAGATGAGCAGATGGGGCGGGTCTGAGCTCTTAAGACTTTTCAAACTAATTGCATTACACTGTTCTTTGACTGGATGAGACGCTTCCCCATCCATTAACGTCACCCCTCCCACAAAACAACTACGAAACATAGGCTAATTAGACTCTTACTTAATCATGACGTCTGTTTCGTTACTATAGAGAATGCAGTTGCAGTAATAGGCTACTGTATATGCACGCATAAGTCCCGCATTTGACACAAGGTTGCTCTTTAGTTTCCGGTTGGGGAGATTAAGGTCCAGTGGAGGAAAACCGAGGAAAATGGGATTATGGTCTTCCAAATCTGTCCTCCCATCTTTGAAACGAAACTTTCATATGTTTAGATGTAATTTTATAAATAGTTATGTTTATTTAATAGAATTTAAAAAAAAAGCATAAACACAACAAGGGGTGTCTGTTTTGTCCGTTTTTGTGACTAACGTTTCTTTAGTATAACCATGGAGTATAAAATTCTATATAAATTCTCTGTATTGCATTGGACTCTACGATCGGTGGAAGTTATCGAGCATCCTTAGACCTTCAGACGAAATACCGCCGTGCATAGAGCCCATTGTATGTTATGTTTTTATCTATTTAATTACAAGTACTGCCAAACTATTATTTCAAAAGTTTGCGGGCTCAGTACGATTATTTAATGTTTTTAAAAGATTTGTCTTGCTCATGCTCATCAAGGCTTCATTTATTTGATCAAAAATACCGTGAACAGTAATAGTAATATTTATCAGAAATAATTGATATTACTGCAATTTAAAATAACATTTTTTCTATTTTAAAATGTAATTTAATTATTTAAAGCTGAGTTTTCGCCAGCCATTACTTCAATCTTCAGTGTTACATAATCCTCACATGATTTGTCGTTCTGATTTGGTGCTCAAGAAACATTTACATTTAAAAAAACAACAAAATTTTTTTCATACAACTATTTGCGTCACACAGTATGCATGACTGCAAACCAAGTATGTTTGTCAAATGTTACTTTCAGGAGTACATTGCTACTTTACACAGAGAATGTGAGCACATAAGCTACACAACCTCAAAATTCAGCTTGGCACAGTGGATTTTCTAATGGCCTTTCCAATTGAGCAGTTCATTTTTAAATCCCTACAAGGTGCATTAAATATTCTTCAGTCATGTTATCCAATTTGATATATTTGATTATAGCAGGAAAGTGAATCCTCTCAAGATCAGGACTGACTGACTAAACCTCAGCTTAAGAACAGAGCTTAAAACTACTATAGCTAATACAGCCAGAGATCTATATCTGCTTTGATCAATATGTCCTCTTGAATCATAATAACATTACAGTGCCATTACAGGTTTGCAGTACATGTTTGATAGGCCAGACAATTAAATCTCAAGCGCATGAATGACATGGTTTATTTCATTACACTGAGGTCATTTTAATTTGAAAGAGACAAATGTGACCTCAAATTATGTGATACTGATCTGCAAGTCAAAATTCTTAAAAGCGAAAACCACTTCAGGACAAACATAATAAACATAATTATGGTACAAGAAAATGATCTTAGTTGTTCAAAAGCTTGGGGTCAGATAGATATTATTTTTAAAGCAATTCATTTTTTTTTAATTTTGGAAGAGCACAATATATTGATCAAAAGTGACAAAGGTCACATTATAATGTAAGATTTCTATCAAAAATTCCTGATTTATTTATTTATTTTTTCAAAGAAATATCTGATACTGAAGACTGGAGTAATGAATACTGAAAACGTAGCTTTTCCATGTATCCCAGGAAAAAATTACCTTTTAAAATAGATAGTAAATTTATTTAGCAAATTGTTAAACAGGTTAATTAATAATACTTAACAATATTAGTGTTTTTACTGTAATGCAACCTGGGTGAGCATTAAACTTGCTTAAAAAACATAATGTTAGTGTGTATTTCAGAATTATTTAAGTATAAATGAATGGCTGCTTAGTTTGTGTTAAAGCACATTAAAATGTACTGTAATATAACCATTTTCAGTGGAATTAAATACAGTTATCACTGAATCTCAATTCTCAACATGACTTCCAAAAACGCAGAGCAGCTCTATTCTTGTTATTTACCAAAGATCATTTGTAGTCATCACGGCCACTCATTCCTGTGTTGACAAAAGCATCTTAAACAATAGATTTCTAGGTGTGTTTCTTCTGTGTTAAAAGTAATCCAATCAACACGTATTGCAAATCTTCTAGCGAGAAAACAATAGCGTACGTCAGAGTCTTGGAAACCTGCATCTGAATACTGATTCAGAGTCTTGGTTCAACTGTCAACATGGGATTTATGGCATGTTTCAAAGGGTTTTAACAAGTAGGCCTGAAAACACTCAATATCAGTTGTATTGCTTCATGTAACAGGAACAGATTTCTGGTTCTTTCAGCAGTGAAACATGTCCTCTGATTAGTGTTCAAGATGGTGAACATATTTCTTCTCCTCCCTGACAGTTTTTCAACAGGTTTCTCTTCACTTTAAGTGACGCATTGTGGCCATCTGGATATAATTACACAGTCTATTATTCAGAGCTGTGAGATTGCTGTGGATTCCCACAACAGACCACAATAAATATCCAACTGCGCCCTCTGTTCTCCTGATTTTCCCTTTCTTCAGAAGGATGCACATGTTCAAAATTGCACTTTTTTTTCAAAAAGACCATAGCGCAAAAAAATTAATGACTGTTTGATCTAGCTTTGTAAGGAACAGTAAAGTATGACTTTGATTGCTAAAGTTTTCAAGGGCTAAAGTTTATTTTCGGTCAATGTATCGGTTTGTCAGTTTGGGGCGAATGTAATGGGATGTCTAAAAGATCATTCCATTGCACAACCAGTAAAGCCCCAAAACAACTTGGTACAGATTTAAAACTTGGCACATCTCTTGTGTCTCTTTCTAGCTGATGAATGTGAGAGTTTGTGTGTGTATTTATACACTTTCATTCCATCACTGTTCCCTGCTAATTCATTTAGTAAACTCTTGTACTATCTGATTTGCCCCGTAATCTCCTGAAGGTCAGTAAATCAGCTCAGTGTGGTCAGTCTGTCCTTATGTGACACTGAGTGACCATTGATGAGTACTGCAATTGCAGGTTTGCACGATTGGGTCAAAACAAGGTCTGGATGATCCGCCACAAACCGAAATGACCCTCTGAAGGGTTTTGCGGAGAGATTTTAAAATTTGGCCATTTTGTGGACAGAATGTCAATCCCATGGCTGCCAACAGGCAATGCATTGCAGGCTTGTCTCCAGCTGACCCTCAGATGTGTCTTTGGAATTAAAGACAGATTGAAACTGTTCCTTCACATTAGTAAACATGGCCTTCAGTGCTCAAATCCAGCCTATAGTGGGTGTGAATTAAGAGTCTGTTTACTCTCCATCTGAAGCACTGAGTCATGTAGGACAGCACAAGCACAACAAATGCGCTGTCTCACACCTACCAACGCATTATCGAAAGACTGGAATAACAATTAAATCACGAAACGTAGATTCTGTGAAACAAGCCAAGAAAAGCTGAGATTAATCTTGATTATTTGTGTATTCTTCTAACTCTAGATTTTAACAGTAAGAAATCAAATCAGCTTATTTTTTATAAGGAAAATACACACTCATTCAAAATTATAGAAAAATAAAAAATATATATATAAAAATTGGTTAAAAATTATAGCTTTGTCCCAGTTTTCAATCCCAAAATATGATATACTTTTTAAATTATTACTTTATTATTTTAAATTATGCTGATCAAAAAGGTAAATAATCATGGACCCTCAAAAAATCATTTATATACATTTCACACAAATTATAATCAATTCTCATTACCATCACAAGCAACAATTTTGCCACCAATAAATCTTATTCAATATTTTTGGTGCTAGTTTACCAAAGACAGTGTTGAGAACACGAGGCATGTGATGAGTGAAGGAAAGTAAAAATTTGAATAAATGCTACATGTGAGCAGAATATTGGTTATGTGTCATGTTTAATCATATAGTTCATTATGCTAAATTATGCAAAAATTGTGAAAATGTAACTGGGTTACATAATATGCTAAATGAAATTAAGAAGCAAGACAAAGGAGTATTTATCCAAAAGTGTAATTTTCATCATCATTTCCGTTGTTTGAGATGTGGTGGAAGTGATGAAATGTGCTAACAAACATGACATGCATCTGTATGTATAGTCTATAGACATAATAGTGGACCATTTAAATAGTGAGGGTGAAAAGTGCAGTTTATAAGTTTATTTTGTAGTCCACAGGACTAGAAGTTCCCATAGTTGAAGAAACTTATAGTCTGAATTCCACCACGAATAAGGGGAAAGTGGACATTAGTTTTGCCAATTAGGGATTTACTATGGTAAAACATGTATCAGAGGATTCATATTGGGGTCTCATAAAACCCCTCTACCCTTTAAAGACTGGCGAAACTGAGAGTAATGAAAAGAAAAAACTCACACACGCAGGCTCTCTCTCTCTCTCTCATTCACACACACTCACACTGACAAACATATTCCAAACCAAGACCTTAAATGTCCCCGTGATTTACAACCAGATATACAGTACATTTTAAACCTTTCATAATTTATTTTGAACTTATCAGAGTTACATGGTAAAAGACTTTCAATCCTCTGCACTTCACCATGACCCAACCAGCCGAACCGAACTAACAAACACAGCACTTATATAACCTTGCTTTAAAAGAGCATATTCAATCCATTCAGTGAAGAGAGAGAGTTACAAAGATGGACAGATGAACAAAGAACAGAGGGGGAGGGAGTTAATGTCAAGGGTCGGATCACAGGGTTCCTAGTATTTTGTATGTCGTTTTTCGCATTACATTTTATATGGCACAGATATTAAAATGACAGGACAGGGTCACATAAAAAAATAAAGAGCAGATAACAGCATAAATACGCTCAGTCACAAGGACATGCATCATAATCTCAGCCATCAGACCCCCGTCATACAGCATATTTAAAGTAGGGCAGAGTTATTTCCTTTTTAATCAGTTTCATATCATTCACATTTCCTCAAAGGGACGGACACTTGTTCACTCTGACAGTTGTTTTTCCTCCCAACCAGCCCCCTTTCATTCATCCATACATCTCTGTGTTTTTGCCCTTGAGTTCTCACAGTCACAGGGGCTGATTGTTTGATTGTTAATCACACATACACACACACACACACACACACTACTCCTTTGCAATGTCAGTGATGTCAGATCGCACAGAGTTCACAAACATCACACCACCCTTTAAAAGACTGGGAAACAGAGGAACTACTGTGGACGGAGAGATGTGTAACACACGAATAAAAGTTTTATTTGCTTTTAACAAGAAGTCTGAGAAGCGCAAACACACTTGTTCTCTCGCAAGGAGATAAAATTATCAAGCAACATTGACTCAGATCTGAGAATAAAATATTGTCTACCTAATATAAAACTGTGAAGATTTGCAATCAACATCGGTTATGAGTCACTAGAGGAATTCGACAAAACCATGCCCACAAACCATAAAGGTTTTTAGTTGCTATGATCTATTTATGGAGGGTATTCCACCGTTTAGTCACTAGGTAAACAGAGGTTGTGACAAGTTTTATGCATGTTATGGATAGAAAATATGCAACTTGCTTGTAAGGTTGAATGTTACAGGTGATGTCATAGCTTCTTACATCAGTGTTTTCCTAAGATTCCCTTTGAGAGATTATTTACAGTGTGCAAACCTAATAAGATAGGCATTACTGAGGTCTTGGCAGGAAGATTTTGATTATTTTACACGCAAAAATAATTACAATATGTTTTGTTTAAAAATATAAATTAAAATAGATTATTTCAATATGTTAATTATTCAATTAATAAATATAGACATAATTATTTAGGTTTATTTTTCTTTTCACGCTTCTATTTATGTTTGCAAAAAAAAGTAAAACTTATTGCAAATATTGCTTGTTGTTTTTTTTTCTTTGCATAAAACAAATATAAAGAAACAGTACAAAAAAACAGATTATATCGTGTTTTTTTAAACCACAACAAACAAACAAATTCAGGATATGGACTGCTGAATATCCAGAATAAGGTCAACAAATTATTTGTCCCAATTTAAATGAATCAAGTTCCATGTTACAAAATTAAATGGGACTCAATAAAATTAAATTGTGACAAAATATCAAAAAATACATTTTGATTTTAGTTTACTTTTTTGAATAAAGCAATATGCATTCAAACTTTTTGTAAGTTTCTTTAGCCCATGTCATCTGTTTGTATGTCCTCTCAGTTTTTCCACTTGTTTTTAACTGATCCTCAATGACATATGCCGAAGTTAATATTTTCTTCTGTCTGGTTTTAATTTGAGAGTCCTGTTGTTTTATATCACACAAGACCACGACCAAAACCCACAATACAAATTCAGTGACATCACCGGCCATGTAAACACACACGCAAACAGAGACACGCGAAACCAAACACTGTATTTATACCATAAACATACATTTGCACAGAATCTTTGTTTGAAGAGAACAACAAACTTTGCGTGTATAAGCTGCTTTTTTGAATTTGTATAATGAATTGCCATGAATGAGATGCCATGAAGCAGTTCAACTGTCACATCACCCACCTCGTCGTGTATATCATTTCAGACTTTCCCTCTAATCCTCCATCAAAATATATTCATAACCCTCTGAACTCCCACCGGCAGGCAAATCTTTCACAAAAGTCATTTCCTTGCATGCAGTGAAGTAACTTGCAATATAAAAATATTAAAATAATTTCTCAGGAAATCATCAATCTAACCCAAATGCTGCTGCTAGACAAAAGTTATGTGTGATAAATGAGAACATTGTGAACATTAACAGTCACACAAACGCTAATGACTTTTATCCTGTGGTAAAAATTTATGCTAGCAAACTGTTAAACGAAAAAAAGAAAAAAGAAAAGGAATAATAAACAGTAGCCCGCTGAGGAAAAGAGGAACTATGCAAGAATGAGCATGGATTTATGAGATATCGTAACACCCATCCTGGAGTTTATAGTTTTCGAAGTGTAACACTCTGTGCTCTTGTATAACTGAATCATTAAAGGGCGACATGCTGAAACATTTCTGAAACGACTTCACATTAACGCCTGAAGCCGATCTCTAGATTAATAAATGAAAGCCTGAATACATCAGGGGCACCAACAGGGCAGAAATGTCACCCCATGTCTTTGAACAGGGGCTATGACTGAACTATGGTTTCAAAGCATGAAGGTTTGCCTTATTGTCCTCACGGCCACATCATCTAACATGTGTAAGAAACTATGCTTGATACTTGATCTCAATTCAAGTTCGAGTTCAGCTCAATCTGATGCAACATGGCCTTTTATAGTTACGTTTTGCCTCTCGGCTCTCTGCAGGTGCTCTCAAGTGTTTTACAGTGGGGTAAAAGTCCTTCCTGTGTAAATACTGAAGTGCACCTCAGGCCATAAACACATGGAATACATCATTCGATTGAGATAAGGAATCACACTGGAATTTTCTTCTCAGTCAACCACCCATATCACAGTTGAGAGCGTGCTCACAAACACACACATTAGGTTCACCTAGATGCACGTAGGCATGCGATTTTGCACAAGACATCGATCATGACCTTTGAATTTGTACTTCTTGATTGGGTGAATAAGGAACCGGACAGTGTAGACATGTAGTGGTGCACACATAGACGTGAATGAATACCTTTACATATTTGAATTTGTGCTCCTGTTGACTTGTAATAAAAGGGGGTTTGGTTTACCATAATGTGACCCAGCTGTTCTAGATTTGTCGCAGCAAACCAGACTGCCAGGAGCCGGTAACGAGCTGGACTTAATTAATACCCAACACCCCCGTGGCCTGAACCTCGACCCGCACGTTCCCTCTTTCATTCTCTCTCCTGCTGAGCAGTCTCCACATGCAGGGAAATAATGAATGTGAAAATGAGAGTTAATGTGTATCTTTAAATGAGGAACTCTGTGCACAAATGATCTTTGGAAACCCTGCTGCAAATCAACCTCGCAAATCCTGCTGTTAAGGAAAGTAAGGAAATTTGGGGATTAATAATGTGAAATATTATTTAAACTGTGAAATATACAGAAAGTTTTAAAATAATGAAACAAAAATAAAACATTAAATGAGAAGGAAAGGTACTGTTAAGCAATAAATATTTGGAAAGAATTGGATCATTTTAATATAAACTCTTGAACTAAATCTCTCAGAACTTGTTGACACCGAGTCACTGACTAAACAAGAGCCAATTAACTAAAGACAATTTTGACAACACATTCATTTGTGTATTTTTATTATTTATGCTACTGACTTATGCATAATGTGTATCAATACTAGTAACTGTTTTAAATCTCCCAGTTAGTTGTAAGCTATTAGCTGCACTGTAGGCCCTGTGTTTGATTCCACTATAAACATTCGGCTCAAAAGAATCATTCGTTTAGGAGTCAGGCTACACTGGCTTTGTTGTGTGTTTGATTCACTTTAAAGAACTGACTCAAAAGAATCGTTTGTTCTGCAATCAGATCACATTGGTGTGCTTTGCACTGTAGATTTATGGGATGGTCACATTAGACTTTGAGCTGACAATTTTTCTTCACTGTATTGATTGTGAATGATGTGACATCGTGCTCTAAATCGTCTTTTTGGTTGAGCAATAATTCAACATAAGAAAGAATAATAATCCAAATACTACTCCACTTTCCTACAACATTGCAAACCTGCTGCTTGAACGTTTGTGTTCTTTTGATTGATACACCGGTATTCTATTGGTAACACGTTTTCGAAGGTCAGAGTTCATCAAATTCGGCATACAAATTCGAAGGTCAGAGTTCACCAAACTTGAACACAGCAAAATATGAAACTTCTTTGCAGAAGCTTGCGTTTTGGTCTCCAGCATTAACATGCGTATGAATGGAAGTGAGTGAAAGGAAAAGTGTAATGTGACCTTATTTAGTATTTCAGGAAACTCAAGAGTATTTTAGTGTGATATTCAATCTGTTGAAGAAGGCACATTCTGAACTTTTTTTTTTTGAATGGAAACAAATGGTTCTGAAAAAAATCTATTCACTAAAGCTGATTGTTTCATGTACTGTTTTTTTTTTTTCAAACTAATCTACTTGTTTGTGTGTTAAAGATGCTTTTTGACTGAGTTATAATTCTGTAGGGATTGGGTGGAGATTTGGGTTGGACTGGCAGGAGGAGACACTGATTCATTACTGGGCAGGACTATGAAATAAGGGTCAGTGTTGGTGATCTGATTTATATATTCAGGCCAGAAAAGGGTGTGCTGGACATTTGGCAGGCCAGATAGAGTATTACGCACAGAGAATCGAAGCATTTCTGAATGATAAGCTCATGTTGGGGTCAGAAGCGTCTCGTGTTTGGGATAAAACGTGGCACGGTTGGAAGTGTTTGCTGTCGGGTCAGGCAGGTCAGGAGAGGGTATGTTTGGATGTATGTGTGGTCACAGATAAAGTCCGTCTGAGTAGTCAGGAGAGGGTTTGGGTCTGTGTGTGGGGTCACAGATTTGGCATGAGCTGAAATCTATATGTGTGTCTGAAAAGAGTTGGGTTATGAGATCTTGATTACATTTCTACAGAAGTGTCACCCATGTGTGTGATTAAGTTGTGTGGTTGGTTCAGTTGTTGCAGCTTAACATGCCTGGAGCAACTCAACTAGGTCACACTCAGTGATCCTTGACGACTTATTCTATGCTTGTTCACACACTGTAATCTGCAGATATACCGGAGTAAACATTCCTGGTCTCTGTCCATGGAACATATTTTATTCTGTTCTTATCATATTATTCTCTCATATCTTATGTTTGGCTTATGTGTGTGCATGTCTGACTGAGGTCAAAGATCTGAGCTGAACCCACAAATTAATCTGTGATGCCGTCATCTACAACCCCAATTCCACAAATGTTCGGACATTTTGTAAAACGCAAGGATATCAAGTATCTGTTATTTGTTCATTCTCTGAACAAATTCTCTGAAGGAAAAAACAAACAAAACAATTGTTGTGCGTCTCCCCCGTCCCCGTCAACAATCCAGTTAACCACACATTTCGTAAAAAATAGCTGGATTCTGTCCGTTTGATTTGTGTACGATCATTTTCTTCCAAATACGATAATTTCGAGCTTCTAGTCCGATAATTCGATATTTTCAATCTGGCAACACTGCACTACGTGTTAGTTCGTTTATGTTGTTCGAAACCGAGGATAGCGCGGATATTGCGTCATTGACAGGCAACATTTTTTTCCGGGATAGCCACTTATTTAAAATCGGAATTTCTCTGAAATAAAAAATATCTGGAGACTTTTGGGATATTGTTAGAACACAACTGCAGGTAATATATCACACCATGCAAGTGAGTTTTGGATATTTTATTACAAAATTCTAACATATTGTACCAAATGCTCAATTTAAACTCATTAGAGATCAGATGGTCAGTTATGCAGGGATCGCTGGTTCTCATTAACAGATGTACTACTTTAATACATGCTCAGAATAAACAGGAAATGTCAGGTTTATGTGGGTGGAAGGGGTGGGAGCTGAACAAACTCGATAGAAAGAGAGAGAGTGGAGAGAAATCAGCCTTGGTGGAAGAGTTCTAGTATGTGAATGGATGTAAATCAGAAATGCAGAGGAGTGACATAATGAAAGGTTGAAGGAGTGTATGAGTCAGTGAGAGCAAGTGAGAGGCCTCTTGGTACTACCACACATAAGAGGACTGTAATTAGGACCTTCCCAGAATAGAGGAAACACTGGAAATGAAGAAAAGGGAGGCAAATGAAATCAAAAACATGTCACAGTACATCTCCAGCAGCACACAAAACTACAACCTGGAAAACAAGCAAGAAAGTTTACCTCATATCCCTCATGCAAATGGGTTAATGTCATTTTTTGAGATAGTTGACATGTCCAGTAATGTAACATGCTGTGCTCCATCTAAAATTATCTTAAACATCATTTTGCTTTTTTTTAAATCACTACAAATCAATTTTAAAAACAGTGAAGGCAAAGAATTGGGGGTCATTTAAAAGACCAATGATATAGATTATTTCAAATATTGATGACGAATATTAGAATAATAGAGGTAATACGCATGATGTGGTATAAGAACACAATGGAGGCAAACTGGATTATTAGCCTAGATTAAGACATCACTTCAGTTTTGAATTAGAAATATACAAAAAAATTATGTTTACTTGTGTGTGTGCTGCTGTCACAAGCAAAAAATGAGAGTGAAACTTTGTGAAGTAAATGCATCCAGATGTTTGTTACAATTGCTCAGTACATGTTCCGTATTTGAAGACTAAGGGAGGAATTCACTAAGAACAAACTGTGCCCACTGAAAGTCACGTTTATTTGCACATGCTGTCTATGCATTAATTTGGCATCTGTCTTACAGAAAACAATATGCAAATCAGATCAGCACAATTCTATCTGGTAAGTCAGTTCTCAGTGCTCGGTTGTGGAGGATACAGCAGAAAACTGCAATTTGGCTTACTTTAGGACTGCAGAGCATCACTACAAACAAAAAGCTGAAAACCTGAAGAGAACATTCCATATGTATAATGGAGGCCAGCTAGTAAAGAGCTGTGCTGGTAAGAGCTGTGAGACACCAGTTGGACACCAACGATCTGACATCAGACACCACTTTTTGACCAACAATGTATGTAGGCTTCGACCGGTTTAGCCCTGGTGTGTGCTCTCACTTGGAGAAGAGTCTCACGAGCTCGACTCCAAGTGTGGCAACATCTCTGGACGAAGGCGTGAGTGGAGGGGACCGCAACCTCGGATTCTGTACTGGCAAATACTGATGGCTGGTAACCTAAACTACATTCAAACGGAGTAAGGCCCATGGCTGAACTGTGGGCGTACTCCACCATTGAAAGTTGTTGACCCCAGGAGGAAGGATTCTTGGAAAACAAACACTCTCTCCAGATCTTGGTTGGCTCTCTCAGTTTGACTATTGCTTTGGCGATGGAACCCCGAAGAAAACTGACAGTCGCCCCCAGTAGCTTACAAAACTCTTGCCAAAATTTGGACAAAAATTGGGGACCCCTGTTGGAAACCACGTCTATCGGGAGGCCATGTAAGGAAAAGACGTGATCTACAACAGTTACTGCTGTCTCCTTGGCGGAGGAAAATTTGGGCAAGGGAATAAAATGTGCCGCCTTCGAGAACCAGTCCGTGACGATCAAAACGACCGACTTGGCCAGGGAGGGCGCGAGGGCAGTAATAAAATCTAGCACAATGTGGGACCAGGGTCTTGAAGGAACAGACAACAGTTGAGTAACCCATCTGGGGGTCGATTGGATGATACCAGTGGCACAAAATGAGCAATCCAAGACAAAACTGCGAATGTCACGAGCCATAAGTGGGCACCAGAATCGTTGCCTTACCAAAAACTTATGCGATTAACTCCTGGATGACAGGCCACACTGTTTTTCTAGTAAGTTATGGGGGAAGTGATGTATGCCGTAAAGCAGTCGAATTTTGTAGTTCTTTTTGTGCTCTGGTTACTACCCGAAACCCAAAGTGCATGTAAAAGCGATACAGACCACGTCAGGCTATGGCAGGCATGTCATTTAACCTATTGTAAGTCGATGTACCTTCACAAGGGTCTTGGAAATATATTATGAAGGTTGAAAAACTATAGTGTTTAATAAATAACGTTTTTATAACTTAATGGAAACATTAGCTTAGAAAATATTTTTGACATGAATCATATTTTGTTATTAAAGTACATTTGTAAACAAACTAAACCAGATGTATTGTAAAAAAATAAACAGGTTTGAAAATCTAAATCTAGATCACACTGGCTCACACATATGTAGCAAGCGATGTGGCCAGTCAGAGAGGCTCTGCTGTGGTCACTGGACGTGCTCTTTGTTCTAAACCCATAATTACTCCCTGGTTTCCACTGCGAGTGTTATCGATGGCTAGTGCGTAGACAAGCTAATCTTTTAATTGGGTTAAATAAACAGCAATCCCCCCAGGCAAACGTCACACCGTGTGTTCTGTAATGGAGATCCTAATCTACTCAATCTCATCGACCCAAAAACACACGCACACATGTGCTTCCATAACACTGGCCAATTCAGCCATTGCCTTAGTAAATACAAAATCAGTACTTTTGCCGATGTCCGATAAAAATAACATCCTGAAAACAAGACTTTTATCTGAGGTAAAATTGTATGTGATTTTAAGAGCAATCCCTTTCTCCAATGACAATTCCACCTTGAGATTCCAAAATCTCTCTCTCAATGAAGACAGAGGTTTATTGTTTTTAAGCATAAACCTCACTACATTTTTTAGATTTGTGCTTCAAAAATGGCTATTTGGGCAAGAACGAAAATTTAAGCTATATTTTGAGATAATATTTTCATAAATTACCTTATTTCTACCTTATTTCATTAGGCCTACTTCTTAATTTAGAAAGGAAACTTGTCAAATGAATTATAAATTATTATCCCCATAAGAAAATGTGTATTTGAGGTAAGCATAAACACTGTCATTCTCCTTCAAATCATTATATAAATATACAATAAAAATAAATCTCGCAAATAGCATCAATAAAATAATGCAATTCAAAACAGTATACAAGACATCATGAATCAAGAAAAATGTTAGAAATTGCAATAAAACTTTTTAAGGATGCTTAATATATTTTCACCATATTAAAAAAGGTTATTTTTTGCATTTCTGGTTTTGAACTTTGACTCTCAAAAAAGAACCACCCACCTAATTTGACAATATCCGACAAGGAACACAGATTTGGAAGAGATTTTATGACCGATTTTGTGATTCATGTTTTGTGATTTAACACATGTTTGCTTGTACATAGTGTTCTGTGACTAAAACATAACAATCTTCAGTAAGCATAAGATAATAACAATAATCCCCTTTAAACGGCACAATTTTTCACGTGCACTGTGTGTTCTGAACACTACATGCTAAAACATAACAATCTTCAGTAAGCATAAGATAATAACAATAATCCCCTTTAAACAGCACAATTTTTCACGTGCACTGTGTTGGAATACTGCTTAAAAATAGTCCTGCCCAAAATCAAACTGTAGAGTATACTGTATGTGGTTGCAGGTGTCCTTTAAATTAGCTGTATTAACCAATAAATATGTCGATTTCATTCAATATGTTCATGCATCAAGTTGCACCAATCTTATCACTGTACCAGTTAAAAAAACAAAAAAAAACAACTCGAAACTCCAGATCCAATGTTAAATTCACATCCTTAATGAAAATGTGCGTTCTGATCCATTGTGCCATAAAAACAAAGTGGAACTTCTGACTAGAAATGCAAATGCGTCAATGTTTGGAAAATCAATTGAAAACCTAAATTAAATGAAAGGTTCCTAATTTTGTTTTGGAAGTCTCCAATAGTTTAACATCCATCTACACTTCAAAATAACACCTATTTATTTGCACCAGTGGTTCCATGAAGAACCTTTAACATCCATGGAACCTTTCCGTTCCACAAAAGGTTTTTACAGTGGAAAATGTTTATTAAAATGCCCTTTAAACATATTAAAATTGGTTATTTTACCTTCTTTTGGTAAGCGTAAAGTAAAAGAACGCTTTATTTTTTTTATAATATACACTCCAGTACCACCTCATTTCTCAGAGTGTCTGGTTATATTAAGGTTTCAGTCTTTTTCGAGAGCCTTCACTGCTCTGATTGGTCAAACAGCCCAGCCCTGTTTTGATTGGTCGCCCACTTACAGGATGTGTCGAAATGAAGCACTCATTCCCATATTTAAATTTACGCTCCGGAGGCTTCCTCAGAACTTGTATACACAGTGATGTGAAAGGTTAATGTGGTATTGGTTTTATCATATCAAGTCCTCATTCTTTGGAAGTGCATGACATGTAAAGTGGATTTGCTTTTACAGCGCAGAAAACATATTTTCAAAAATATGAAACAAACTCTTCAAGGCCTCAGCTACAACTACTGTGTTTGAGAGTGGGTCACACTATGTTGTTTGAGGGCAGCCAATGAAGACCATAGGCTGGCATTATACAACTAAATTACAAAGCTATGTATAAGATTAAACAGGAAGTAAGACTGCAATTACTGGTGACTTTTTCCCGGCAGAATTGGTCCTTCTTTTGGGAGACAATGACTATAATTTATTGTGCACTTCGATCTTTGAAACTTTGACCTTTAAAAGCTATATTAAACACCGCATTAAAAGTAATTTCTAAAAGGGCATAATATGGCCACACAGTCCTAATAAAAATGTAAATTATGACGAGAAAAAAATACCCTTGAGATGACGAAATATTGACAAGTGGTCAAGTCGGCTTTTAGTTTAATTACACCCTTGCAACTATTTGCTTTCACAAAACCTCACGTCTTTTTGTACTCGTATTTGCAGGAACGCACACACTCTTATGAGCTCATAATATCAATCGCCTGTGTTTCTGGTTTATGTCCTGTGGGAATATCCATAATGTAGAACAGTCCATCCCAAATATCCAGCACCAGGTGCATTTGTGTGTTTTTATGGCCAGAGGGAGAGCCCTTCACGGGCAGAGTAAGTGTTAGACGCAGAGTTCTTGTTAATTATGTGTCACTTATGCAACAAGTTTCACACACTTTCTGCTGCCAATAACACAGGCTGTCCCAAACACCCCGCCAAACAAACAACACGACACAATCACATAGCACAATAACTACACAACCATACAACATTTTTAGTTCATCATGATAGTTAATGTCACCTTGAAATCAAAATTGACAATGTTTTTTTTTTGTTTTTAATGGTATAATGTGGTGTTCATATGCCCCCATAATCTTTAATCAAAGTAACTTCCCCTCTCCTTACTCTTGCAGCCATATCTCTTCCCTGATGATGTACTGAGATTACAGCAAAAGCAAATGAAAACGATCCAACAATCCAATCAATTCCTGATGGACAAAATCAAGTCCCGCCCGACATTTTCACATTTTATAGATTTCGTTTCGTTTCATGAGGTGTTTGAAAGGCCCCTACATATGGTGTCCTTTTCCCAAAGTGCAAAACCTCTGTTTGGAATTTCACATTCTGTCCGAGAAACCGTTTCACTCCGTAAACACTATTGCAACTTCCGTTTCATGCCGCTTACTTTACTTATTGTAAAGTCCTACCGCTTTTTTATATGTGGAATCACGGACTGATTCACATTCAAGGCAACAGCAATATAAATCACACCAAAGAACAAAAAAAAGAGAGAAAATGCTGTGTTGCAACAACGGTATCTAACAATTACCATACACAATGAGACACTGGAATACTCTTAAATGAAGAAAAGGCCAGAGGAGAGAGAGACACGGGTGAAAAGGTGAAAGAGAAGGAGGGAGAGAGGACTTGAGAAACCATGACTAGACCGCAGAGGCTAGTGTGGTCAGAGCCTGGTGTGCAATACACATTTATTCTTTACCTCTCTTCCACACATACATAAATACACACAGTCACACAGAGTGGATCACTTACTCTGACAGTTACTTACTTGTACACCATGGGTTAAAATATAAATTTTGTGTACTTTTTTGAAGTTGAAGGACGAAGTGAGTGTGAAATTACAGGAAAAGGAAATATGACATCTGTCAATTTCAACGCATATGGTTAAATAATAATGTTTACAGATCACTTTAAAAAAAACTTTTGCTGATAATTTATTCACCCCCATGTCATCCAAGATGTCCATGTCTTTCTATCTTTAGTCGAAAAGAAATTAAGGTTTTTGAGTAAAACATTTCAGGATTTTCTCCATATAATGTACCTCATTGGGAACCAAACGGTTCAAGGTCCAAATGAGAGTTTCAGCGCAGCTTCAAAGGTCTTTAAACGACACCAGACGATGAATAAGGGTCTTATCTGGGGAAAAGATTGGTCATTCAAAAAATAAATAAAAAAGTTTAAGTTTTATATGCACAAATGCTCATCTTGCTCTGTTCTGTGATGAGCGTTCGTGACTCTCCTGTTCAAACTCGTATATCAAAATGAACAAATCATTTTTCGAGTCATGACTCGAAGGGTCCTAGATAAGACCCTTATTCATCATCTGGTGTCGTTTAAAGCCCTTTGAAGC
>JAOTRC010000008.1:15328461-15338591 GCA_027497675.1 Cyprinella lutrensis | reverse complement strand
ATATATATCTTTCATTCAATTATTATTATTTTTTCAATTAAGGATTTTGCACCAACTGTAATGTTATTAACATGATTTGTATTCTAGAAAAAAGTGCAAATTTTATTTAATTGCAGATTTGTTTAAAAAAAGCAAAGTTTAAACACAGAGACAAAATCAGAGATAGTATATATGCAAATGTACTAAATGAATAGGTTAAATAAAGTGCAAAAGTTTTGAATTTTATTATTTTTTAAATTCAAAATAGGAATATATTCAAAAGTTTTTGTAAATTCTGTTCTAATGAACTTTATATTCATAAAACAAATCCTCAAAAAAAATAGTTACCACAAAAATAATTTAGCAGCACAACTGTTTTCAACAATGATAAATAATATTAATAAGGAATGTTTGAGTACCAAATCATCAATTTACAATAATTTCTGAAGAAAAAAGGTTCCAGTAATGATGCTGAAATATCAGCTTTGCCATTACAAGAATTAAGTCACAATCATATTTTAAATTGTAATAATATTTAATATAGCACTGTTAGTAATATAGAACTGCTTGATGATCATATATGGGGAGTGTCAGGCTTTTTCCTTTTCTCTATTTTTGCACTCTTGATTATTTCATTTTCTGTTGATTTTCTCCTACATGAACACCTACTCCGTTCTCCAGGTCATCCATCACTTTTGTTCATTTATATTATGCAACCTCCAAAGTAAATCTATTTTGCTCTCCATTTTTCTCTTTCCATCGTTTCACCTCTCTCCCTCTCAGTGTTTCGCAATAGCAGGTTCTCTGTATGCCTCTGGTTGTATCTTAACGCAACGAAACACTCCTATTTCCAACCCAACCCTAAACGGCTTTTACACCCATCTTCACCTTTTATCATATCAACCACATTTTCCATATTAACTATTTTTTCCATATGTGATCATCATTAACCCACCCACTCCAACCATTTCTCCATTTTAGGAGCAAGAATTGCTATTAACAAAAAAGTAATTATATAGTAATTATAGACTCAGGTGAGGTACAGAAACCAAAACATTTTGGCCCGTGCCCAAAGGGCAGACACAGCTTGAAGCATATACAGGTTGTCGATGTTATTATTGTTGCCAGTTCTTTTGTTGCATAATTAAGGCGTAATTTTGCATGTCAGGCAACTAACAAACAAAGTAAGTGTTCCATGGAGACATACAGAGCTCAGGATAACAGCAATGGGCTTGTTTCTCAATGAGGGATAAATACATTTTTCATGAGATGTTTCATCATTCCCATCTGAAGTTAGAAGCTAATCAAAGCTGGGAATACATTTCTTTGTTGCACGGATGAGATCTGCGGAGCCCATGAGGATATCCATTAGCAACTTGACAGCTTAAACGCTAAATTAACTCTAATAACAACACCTTATGAAGTGCTGTTTAAAGGATCCTTCTTCTCATTTTTCATCACGAATGCTGTGTTGGGATATCCTGCATGCAGTTACCTCTAAGTTGCACTCAATAAATGACCCCGAGGGCCATTGAAAAGGTCACTTTGGCTGAATGCTGCAAGAACAATGAAGGAGCAATTTTACATACTGTAACATTAACACGACATTAGAGAATTTGTGCTGGACTGGATGCAGGGTTTCCAGGCTGAATGGTGAAGTTGTTTACACCTTGATCGCTTTGTAAAGCTGCAGTCCGTTATTCAAATGCAGTCCTTTGTTCAGCCACTGCTCTGGACGCTGGACAACTGCCCATTCACATTCATACGCATACACACACACAAGTGGACAGTACAAATGTCTTGCACGGATCTATCCACACTTTATAGACAACATCAGCTAATGTGTAGGAGGGAAGTGAGAGAACAAAAAAGACAGTGTGTACTAGAGCAAAGAAAAGAGAGAATAAGACATTTCATCTTCTGTCGTAGAGGGTGCTCAGCGCTCGATGCCAAGCCCGACTGTAAAGGGAAGCCTGCTGTGGGTAGATCTATTCAACATTTGCTCCGAGCTCTACCTCCTACGCTGATGGAGCTCATAAGCATACTTTATTCTGCTTGAACTCTCAGACTGAATAAAAACTGTATATCCATAATGTCCTTGTTCTCCTGGGACAGCAGACGGAAAAGCACTCTCACTCATATACACTCAGTTTTGACTAATCGTCCCAAACTGAAGCCTTCAACAACACGGAGCATGTATGAGCCTGCCCAGCCCTGCCTAGCCAGCCCAAAATAGTCCACAGGTAGACACGCTTTCCACCAGACTCACCTTATACCCTCAAGTCAATAAGACAAAAGAGAGGATAATTGCTTTCACTGTGAGGATGAGTATCAAGGCCTGGATTAGAGGGTCCCTGTGGAGGTGGGATGAGGGGGAAAAGCCCTGATGACTGTAGTGCGGATGACATAATAAAGCTATCAGGTGTAAACGGGGATTTTCGGGATTACAGGGGTTTTTTTTTTATTGATACTCAGGACAAGCCTGCTTTGTTTGTTATTCTACAGAATGAATCGCAATGTTTCCAAATGTAATATTTCATAACTGAAAAAGACTGCCCACGGTAAATTACTCAACTTGCTGTCAAACTGATTAATGTGGAACAGGGTTATATCCAGTAGGTACACTATAGAAATGTAGCCATTTCGGGCTTGTATTGCGAAAAGGCATAAATGTAAAATGACCAATATAAAACAATGAACAAAATAGAACATTGGGTTACTTTATAATAAAAACAAATACTTGTATATTTGCTTATTATACAAACAGTTTAGGTATATGCATGAAGGATGTGAGTTAGAATTAGACAATTACATTTTAATTTTTAAAAATGCTGATTTATTTCAGGGTTATTATTGTTATTACAGTTATTATTATTAGGAATATTTTGATCAAATGTAATAAAGCTGAAATAACCCACACATATAATATTATTTACCATATAGGTTACACTTTATTTCAAAAGTCACTTTAGACGTTCTGCTAATTATAAGTAACTTTTCAACTACATGTCAAGTAACTCTCATTAGAGTATTAGTATATTATAGTAGACTGTCAGGTTATGGTTTAGGTTTTAGGCTTTGGGTTAGGAGAATATGTTTACTTGTAGTCGGCAAGTTACTTATAGTCAGTTGAATGTCTGTTGGGGGACAAACAAAATAAAGTGTTAGCAGATATTAAGCTGACAGTCTCTAATGACAGTTAGTTGACATGTAGTTGAAAAGTTACTTATAGTTAGTATAGAATTTCTAAAGTGGACTATCGAAATAAAGTGTAATATATATAATGTTGCCTTGGCAATCAGTTAAAGCTCTAAATTACTAACTGGAAATAAATAAACTAAAGTGAACAAAAAACTGGTAAAAACAAAGGACAAAGCTCAAAATTACAAAATTAATAAAAAGCAAATTAGTCATTAAATTAAACCTAGGCTATAGGGTATAAATGATACTAAAATACTGATCTACACTTGTCATAATCTGTTCATTTTAATTGACAGCCTGTGCGTAGAGGGGTGTCGACATAAATAGTGTCATTGTTTTCATTGGCTGCTTGGACTTGAAGGCGTGGCTTCTTTAGCTTGTTGATAAAGAGGACTGAGCGCACATTTATTCAGGCTTTACTGCGACTGTCTGTTAGAGACTAATATACAAACCTGTTATTCAAGTAAACCGAATCAATAGTTTTTCAAGGTTTCTTGCACTGCTGTAGTGAAATTTATATTTTCATCTTCAACGTGCAAAAAAGTCCTTTCCATCCGTATATATTCCTCGGAAGAGCATTATAATCCCGGACTCAATGGATTTTCTGTATCTGGTGTGTGTTGCGGTGAGCGTCAGCGCCTGGTACGCGTCTGCCGAGCGACACAGTGTTTACTGGAACAGCTCGAACGCAAAGTAAGTATTTTACTGCATGCTCCTTTATTTGTGTAAAAAAACTCCGCTGTTTCCCACCTTTATGTAAATATTTTTTCTCTTTATGTGATGTAGCTCTTGTTAGTATTCATCTGTGATGTCTGAAATCTCCGTAGCCTAAAGCACATGTAAACTTTAGTCATAAAGTACGCCGTATTATTAAATGAATTAGGCTACGTAGGCTATATGTAGGCTACTAACAGTTAAAAAATAGTTTCTCATTTTATCTGTGTTTGTAATGTTTTGTTGCAGTGTCTCGTTATTTCCTCCAACTGTTTTCATTCTGTGTGTAGATTAATGTAACGCATAACTCGACTAACTTGGCAAATCATTACCCTGGCTGGCAAGTTATGTTAGTTCAAGTTGTTTACGCTTTCAGGTTAGTTATCACACACTTCATTGCTTTGATTATTATCTCTGCTTCTAGTCTAACAACCTTTAACATGCGTGAGTGAATGACATGATAATTACAGTATAGGAGACAGCAGCTGGGCAGAGAAGTACATGGAAAGAAACCAGACAGATGGACAGACAGATCAGCCTAAATATACATGCACACATGTTAGTTTTACTATTTGTGTGGACATTTTATTGACAGGGTGTCTTACTAGATGATATTTACTATTTACTATACTTTGTCCCTCACACAAACCTGTAGATGTACAGCAAAAAAGTGTTTTTGTTGTAAAGTCAATCTAGCCAAATTTGTACAGATAGCCTACACAAAGCATTAAATAATGACATGAGCACATTGGACTAATATATCTAGTAGTAGCTTGTACCTTATGGGAGGTATCTTGTTACTCGTAGTATATGTTACTGTTACAGATTACACATTAGCACTTTGATGTGTGTTTCATCAAATGATTGCATTTGTAATCTCTCCTCGTAGTGAAGAAGGACAGGTCATCAGGCACTTTCCAGAGATCAATACGATTGACAGCAATCAGAGCAATTTATTAGGCTTTTAGCAAGAATCTCAAGAACAAGAAAATTGGTTTTTGTGAAGAAAAACGTAAAACAGAACCTTTGACCATGTGCTGGCATCTTTTTTCCCGCTTCTCATTAACTTGGACTCGTTTCAGCTGGATTTTTCACGTACACCATGATAAGCCTGTTGTCATAAAAGTTAACTGGCGATAACTGAACTTAATGCGTGCTCATGGTCATGATCCGATTGGAAGTTTTCATGATGTCACAGGTGATTCACACCGACTGTTGTGATTCAGTCGGCTTTCGGTGAGCAATTTATTAATGTCGTATTTGCGCAACATGAGTGTACCAGCCTTAACCAGACATGGTCTCAGAAGAGCCTGGCTCAATATCAGCCAGCAGAGAGAGATCGAGAGAGAAGCAGCAGCTGTTCCTGAACACAGACAGAAGGAGGGATAGCTTCAAGAAATCATGTAATAGAGACCTGGTGTGAAAAGAATGAGGTGGAAGAGATAGGAATGAAGTAATAGGAGCTGCTTGGATCTGGGTATAAAAAAAGAAGGATTGGTAATTTGAGTTAGACTTCTATGGAGAAAAAGAGGTGGAGGGGATTATGTGGCAGCAGTCTGGTGCGTTGTCCAGTCCCTAATCCCGACATGGACCACATCCACGGAAAGAGTTGCGTAAGCACAACAAGAAAATTTGTAATAACAAAACGCTAAGCCCTCAGAAAATCTCTACATTAAAAATCTGTGCGGATCTCTACTTTTAAAGCTCTCATTCTTGCACACATACACAGAGACCATGGCAATGTCACTCTATCAGCATCAAAAATGTTAGAAACAAACACCCACACATCAAAACTGGAATTGTAAATATAATCCATTCTTGAGCTAGTCATAATCTGGCAGGCGTGGTGGGAACTGTGTTTTTCTCCAAGTTAAATCTTTCCCATTAATCTTAAGAAAAAAGAAACAACTTCCATTTTATCAGGTTTATCCTTTTCTTTTTTTTAACGACCTCCATAAAAAGCCAGCGATTGTTCAATCGGTCTGTGAAACTCAATCAGTTACTATGCAAGGCTCGACTAATCAATGCCAGATAGGTGTTAAATATTAATTGGCGTGATCATCTTTTTCTGCCTGTTGCGTAAAAGTGTTTGTGCGCAAACAAACACGAACGCACACTTGACTGTTTTGCTTGAATGGGTGTGAATGAACAGTAATGATTTAATCTTCAGCACGTGGCCTTTGGCGAGCTGATTCTCTTGTTTGACGGGTATGTGCGTGAGTCTGCGCCTCGAGGAGACTGGATTTTCAGGTCCGGATTGACATATGGACGTTGTTTTTGACAGTCTGTTTTTGTGCTCGTCTCATGCCTACGCTTGCACGCTGAGTGCGCCGAAGGGGGAGGGTACAATCTTGTCATGTTCGCATCATCAAATGATTACTTTCGACCTGAATCATGTGTTTATTTTCACATACGTGTTGTCATATGCATTTGTGATCCCTCGTCAAAGTTTTGCTGGCTCGCACGCAGGGGGAATGTGCGATTAGGGTATATTTAGGAGACTGGGATTCCTTCCAACAAACATGTTGCTATACTTGACCTTTCAGCTGTCCACTCATTGTCCACTCCATTTCCTCTTTGTCCATCCCTTCCTTGCCAGATTCACTTTGTTTGATCTTTTACATGTATCTGGGCAGGGCATTTAGTGCTGGATTGTCTTAAGGGAGGGGGATGGGAGCAGACAGATCAGCAATTCATATCCAGACAGATTCCAGACAGGCTGTAAATCTATTTCCTTTACCTCTGTTTGTGGCTCATAGATGCACGCAAAAACAGCCGGCTGTGTAGGCAGGTCTGTAATCTGTAAAACGGACGGTTCAGCCTCAGATTATACGTAGACATGTGTAATCTGGCTGAATGACCCATTCACACAAAAATCGCTGTATATATTTATAGACTCCAGTGTAATCCAGCGCCGTATAATCCCGATTTACACAGAAATGGATGTGTATGGAAAATATAATCCATAATTCCACAAAGCATTATAGAATGTTCTACCATCTACGGGTTGATTGATTACGAAACCGTATCTGTTGTGTTTTTCCACAGATTATAGTTCCATTTTAGGGTTTCAACTGGTTAAGTAATGATGATTAATAATCGGCGGAAATAATCTGATGTTCAGGTTAAAGTTGTTATGTAGATGAATGACCCTGGACCTGTTTTAACATTTCTTGCTGTTTTCCACCCATTTGAATCCCTTTAAAAGCCCCTCATTCTGATCTCTTCCTCTCTTCTCCTTATCTCCAGCCCAGACTTCCTTACTATTTCTCTTTATATGTCCTTACCCTCCCCATGCTCCATCTTTCCATCCACTTTTTTCCCACACATCCCCCTTTGTCTATCTTGTTCAGTCCCTGATTACTATTTTGATTCTCACAGCTCTGTTGAGATTTCCTGTTTTTCTGTCTGTAGTGTGCTAGATTGTGTAATCGTCGGTGTAGTAAAGTGTGTGACCTCACGAATGTAAACAAAAGAACCAGAAACTTGTTTCCTGGTGTTACTTATTTACTTCAAGTCAAGTGTTTGCCTTCAGCGTCTTCTGCAGCTCACTGTCGCCACCTACAGAATGCTTACACCACTTTGATGATCATTATTTCTCTCAGTGAATATTGCTTTCAGTTTATTATTTCACAGGTACTTTCTTTGTGGCAAAGGCGCTGACTTTGAATAAAACTCACAGTATGCTACCAAACAACAAGCTAGTGTATCAACAGGCAATTAGCATCCATTTAAAAGTGAAAGACAAAGGGAGGAGGGGGAAATCAGGCTTTTGTAAGGAACGGACTGAGAAAGATAGGACGGGGGATGGGTGACGGGTTAGGGGTCAGATAGAAAGAAAGGAATGTTTCTCCAAAAAATTAGGCTGAATGAAGAGGCCCAGGTTTATAATGTCGTTTTAAACAGAATGGGAAAAGAAAAAGGGTGGAGAAGATGGAGGAAGGGAGGTGGAAGTTAGAAAGATATAAATCTAAACAGATAGGGGTGGAGCGAAAGGACAGTGATGGATAGGGTGAAATTTTGGTTGTCTGCTCTAAACTCACACAACGTTTCACTGAAGTAGCCTCATATCCGTGTAATCACACAACCTCCACTTCTGCTTGATACTGAAGAAAACAACAATTTTAAGTTTACAGACATTTACGTTAACCCTAAAACACAACACAAAGCAGAACATAATTCAAAATATAGGTACAACTCCTGTTATAAACAGTATGGACAATAAAATGGACCTAGTATGTGAGACCATCGTTATTCTCCGTTGACCTAAAACTTTAAAACATTGTAAGATCAAGACTTTGTCATATACATATAATGATTTGCACAATTTGCGATATTTCAATATATTGCGCAGTCCTACCCCCACTCCATTTTGACTTTAAACATGTATCCGTAACCCCCCACCCCCACTTTAACCCCTGCAAACGGGCCGTATTGGATAAGTCTGGTGCTGGTGAATAGCAGCGGTGTGATCCGTGTGCTCCGTGTGATAATCCCTGGTTTGGAAGAGCGGATTAGCTGGCTGGCATTCCGACCCGTTCCACTACGGCTGGGGTAATTACCAGCATGTAATCGACGAGAAGGACAATACGAGAACATACTGCTCGGAAAGAAGTGAGAGCGGTGAGGTTAAAAACACTTAGTGGAGACTTAGCACCTTGGACCTGTCAGACTTTAACGGGACGAAGGCGTAAGACTGAGACGCCTCTGTATATTATACTTGTAGTGGAGAAAGAAAGCCAGACGGACAAAAATAGTGTGAACGCTTTGTGCACGCGCTTGAACAGACAGGTTTTATTACTTGATAGTGTGAGAACAAGCCACTAAAATAGGATCATAATACTTGTCATGACAGGCAGCAGGTCTTAAAGGTTTTCAGTAACCGAGCCCACCGTTTGTGTGTGTGTGTGTGTCTCAACTGCTGACAGCGAGCATAGTGCAGTTGGCAGTGAGTACATCTGCTCGGAAGCACACAGCTCTGACCGTCTCTCAGTGTGTGTGTGTGTGTGTGTGTGTCCTGCTAACTGTGTAGTAAGGGTGTGTCTGAAAAATATGACCCTGAACTTTGACATTACTGACCCGCCTGACAGCTTGAAACATTCAGCCAAAAGTGAAAGGGGGGAGTGTAGACAAACTATTGAGGGGAAAGGGGACAAACATGTATCTGAGAGCAAATTAAGCTTTAGTTTTACATATAAAGTAGTTTTTTATGCATTTGAAAGTCTATTATGCTCACCATGGCTGCATTTATTTGATCACAAATATAGTAAAACAGCTGTTTTGAGTTATTACAAATTTCTATTTTAATATATTTTCAGTAGCATTACTCCAGTCTTCAGGGTCACATGATCCTTCAGAAATCATTCTAATATGCGGATTTGGTGAACAAGAATTTTCTTATTATTGCTTAATATTTTTGTGGAGTTTGTGCATTTTCACGGGATTCTTTTTATAGGAAGTTTGAAAGAACAGAATTTATGTGAAACATATGTTTTTGTGTAATAGTGTGAATGTCTTTACTTTTTTTTAACAACTGACACTTGCATAATATAATCAGACGATTAGTAGCCTTAAAATGCTCTACAGGAGGTCGACTCATTCGACCAACCTAATTAGTTAGCGTAAACAAATTACTGAGTGCAACTTTCAAATCAAACTCTTTAAGCCCACAAGCAAACATTTAAACACAGGCTCCTCTGTGTCTTGTGATAAACATATGAGTGGTGTAGCCCCCAGGGGCCGCAGGTACAGACACTGCCCTTCTTACAACAGCGTGACTCTCACACTCGGCCCATCACAGAGCCGAGTGTCACACGGGAAACAGTGGCCAATGGCGTTTGAAGTGACCGCTCACCAGAAGGAAAATCACAACAGAGCTGATCTGGGATTGTTTGAGCTATCGGCGGCTGGCCTTGGATCAGTTCAGAGAGATTAGAGCGGCATGGGAATCATAGTGTGAGGACCCACTAGACCCTTTCACACAGATAATCCAATATATTCTTATAAATGGCCAGTTGATGTTCTATACAACTTTGTCAAAATAAATTAAAAATAAAACACTACAAACGAAAGTAATTGTAAGTGCTATAATAGTGTTTTGATATAATGTACAGAATAAAAATAAGTTTGATTGATTGATGATTATTATTATATTTAAATCTACACTGTGTAACTCTTTTAATTTATTCTTAGCTAAAAACACTTAGTTCTTTCAAAAATATATGTGCTCATTAATG
>JAOTRC010000008.1:15308215-15328361 GCA_027497675.1 Cyprinella lutrensis | reverse complement strand
AGAAACTAATATTCACTGGATGGTCATATACCTTTTCACCGCTAGATGGGTGTAAAAATCACACAGTGTAGCTTTAACCTTTCTATAATTTTCATAATAAAATTTAACAATATAATAGACCTAATGTTTAGTTATAAAATATTTTTCCATATAATGATGTTCATTCATCGGGAATATTTATGTGTATTAGCCAATACAATAATGTTTTATATTAGCCAATAACTGATATGGTAACAATGTATCTAAAGGCAAACACCTTGGTGACCCCCCAAAAAAGAGATTAGACCCGTGCCTTAGGCTGATGTTTGGGGGGTGAGTTAATGACACCCAATTTGCGGTGTTGTCTTGATCCTGCCGCCAGGTTTCAAACAGCTCCAGATCAGCTGCTTCAAAGGGACTTCAGAGGAAGTGAGACGTGGCAATCAACCACACAGTCTAATTCCCAAGAAAATTCAGGGCGAAACTAAAACCGCCGAAACCGTTCACACTGATTTCTGTTTCAGAATCACTTTAGCCATTAGCATCTCATCCGCCCTTACTTGGTCTCATCAGCCCTGATGTGTTGATTGGCATATTGACTACACATCTGCTTTCCCACACACAGAAAAGTCAACTGGCTTAGCTAGGCGTACACCCTGTCTTTTGAACACGCTGCTGATTAGAAGCCGTGCGAGACTGACTCTAATCTCTGCATTAAGCGGGGCTAATGAGCGCAGTGATGTGTATGTTTACCCCCCGTCTGAATAGACCGCTGGGCTGTTTAGACAGGTCGGCTACTGCTTACTGCAGAGGCACAGTGGGAAAGAGACAGAAATGAAGGGGGTTGCAGTGGACAACAGGGGGCCCGTCAGGAGCCTGTGTGTCTGCCCGTCATTTAACCACAGTTCCTGATGGCAACAACAACAAATACATGTGCCAAAAGGGAGAAAGTAATAGAGCAAAGGGCATGCTGGGGGGAAAGAGGCCGCCTTGTGTTATGATGGCGGTTCATGTGTGAGTAAATGTTTATGTGACTGTGTTTAATGATATTTGGTAGCTAGTTATATGGAAATGTAATGTTGTATAATTTACAACAGTCACAAAGCTAATCAGATACTTTATGTGGTTTGAACAGGGGCATTGTGTGGTCAAAGCGGGGGTGAGTGTTCAGGAAAAAACGTGATTTATTCAGATATGTTACGTTATTCAGAAACGTGAGACACAATTCACAATAATAAATCAATGACAACATGAAAGCAAAGACACAGAAAGCACAACATACTGAAAGGCCTGTGGATTTGTCATTTGTACATCTGGTAACATCAGCAGGGAAGCTCAGATCAGACGAAAATGTGAAAAGCAAATGAGACGACAATAAAAGGAGAGACAGACGGAGAGGAGGCTGTGAAAACTTGTCAATTCAAAGAGCTAGTCAGTCTAAGCAGCTCCATCTCTGTTACCAAGAAAACAAGGAAGAGGTCGTGATGGATCACACAAAGGCAAGGGATTTCAAGATTTTCACTGAAAAAAAAGTTTTAACAAAAAGTATTTTAGGGCTGTCAAAGTAAACATGTTATATGTAACCCCCTGTATGGGGTTCCCCTCAGTCATATTTGTGTGACAAAATAAAAAAGGGAGATTCAAGTTTATTCTAAAATGTAAAGTGAAATACTTGAGCAGAAAAATGTATAGTTTAAAAAAATGCTTATGGAAATCAAATGAGACAAATGGATTAAAAGGAAATCTTTCCATAGAGGACTTTAAGAAAAACACAGTTGAACAGTTTCCCTAAACACGCCTTCACCCGACGTGACACCAAAATGCCGAGAAGAAAGAAAAGAAAAAGAAAAGAGGGATTGTACAGGGTGTTTCACCCAAATAAAAACAGCAGGTGAAGGGTGAACACACACACGTGCATCAGGGTGTAGTACTGATGACGCTTGCCTGGGGCCGTTTCGTGTCACTGTTTCTGTTTGTTTGTGAACATCAAGTTTCTTTTTTGAGCCGTGAGGTGTGTCTGCTGTGTTTTGATGGTTGACAGCCATTCATGGATTTTTTTCGTATTTCTTCCAGCTTCCTATGGGATGATTACACCGTGAATGTCCGCATCAATGACTATCTAGACATCATCTGCCCTCACTACACACGGGGCGAGATCCCATCCCAGGAGGCTGAGCGGTACGTGCTCTATATGGTGGAGCTGGAGGACTATGAGAACTGCAAGCCGCAGTCCTTCGACCAGCTGCGCTGGGAGTGTTCCAGACCTTTCGCTCCTCACGCTCCAGAGAAGTTCTCGGAGAAGTTCCAGCGCTTCACTCCCTTCACTCTGGGCAAGGAGTTCCGCCAGGGAGAGAGTTACTACTATATTTGTAAGTATCCACATCTGTATTTGTGAGATGTTGTGTGTATCAACACACACAAAATGCATGTTGTGCGTGAAAAAAATACATAATGTGCTGGTAAAAAAAAAAAAATCTGAAAAACCGCTGAAGACCTTCATCATCATGTCATGTGGCATGACTCACCAAAAACTAAAATATATTTATGCATTAATAATTCAGGATATTTGGGAAACAATATTTGTAACCTTTTAAAAGCATATTTAAATTATTACATTTAATTATTTTAATTTTTCAAAATATTTTTTATATGTACACTAAGCTAAATAGTTGTAATGTACACTACACTAAACTTTTCCTTACGAAACCAACGTAAATACAAAATGAACGTTTTAGCATTTAATAACACATTGAATTATTTACAAATATATTACTACAGATTCTAAATTTTCCATGTGTTTTCCCACAGCCAAACCTCTTCACCATCATGGACAGGAGTGTTTGAGACTGAAGGTGGATGTTGTTGGCCCTCATGGTAAGTCAAATCAGTTCTTCGCATTACCAACTAGACATTTCTGCCATCTTTACTAGATTACAAGGACAACCAAAGCCTTACTAACAGTCCAACGATATCATTTAATGTTGCAGGTTCCAAGAACAAGAAAAAGATAGTTGAGATTGATGATGAAATGGAAATAAAGGCTGTTGGAGGAGTACACAACCCATCAAACAGGCTTCCAGCAGGTGAGAACTTCTTTTCCTCGCTTTTGGCAGCGTGTCCATTTGCTTTAGAAAAAGATGTGGAATTTTTGGACTTTTCAAGACGAGGTGTTAGAGTGCCATTACGCAAGTTACACGATCACGAAATGTGCTCATCATGCTTCTCCTCTACTTTCAGATGACCCTATTGCCATGATCCCAGTTGTGCAGAGGAGCGTGGGCAGTTCGGGTGTTCGTGTGTGTCCCGTCTCAAGTTTCGTCACGTTGATCTCTATACTCATCTTTCTGCTCCTCCACTGAGAAGAAGATTTTATGGACGCTGGTCCGTTAGGACACAACAGACTTTAACGCCGGTGCTGGTTACCGGCTCTGAAAATAGATTTTCTATGAAGAATTTTTATACGAACTGAAGTTTTGGTGCTGGTGTGCAAGTTGCTGAGTGACGTGTTTGTATTTGTGTTCGTGAGAGTGATGTGACCAGAGAAAGGTGTTTTTGAAGAACCTTCTCTCTTTTTTTATGAGTATCTACCGTTCTATAATTCTATCAGCTCTTTTTATTTTACATTTGTAGACCGTATGTGCTCACTTTTCCTGAAAATTCTTCACAAATCGATTTACCAATGTGATTCAGAAGAAACCTTAAAGTCGGCAGCGCTTGTCTTGTAACCATCTGCTGGATAACTGGAATTGAGATCACAAAGGAGAACAATAGGCTAGATATTGTGTTTGATAGAGACCTTTGCTCTACTGTACTGATTTGAGCCAAAGATCACAGGATTTTTCTTAAAGCTGACCCTGATCTTGCACCTTATAAAGAATTGATGTTCAGTGTTTGTAAATCTAGAACAGCTATCGAACAGTTTCCTGTGTTTTGGATCTCGTGTTGCTGTAGTTTCAGTTGGTTTCTGTGATGTAATGTGAACACACCCTACACAATGTTCTGGAATAATTTTATAGATGAGATCAGATTTGTTTTATTTCATGACACAACATTTGGTTTTGAACAGGAATCATCAGTTGTGCTGTTTGTGAGTGAGCGAGAGAGTGAGAGTAAGAGAAGCTGGCCTTCTGACAGAGAGCATGACATGCACAAACAATTTAAAACGGTTCAATGAATTCTTTTAAATAAGTTAAAAAACGATTTCTTTTGTAAAAAGTTATTTTGTACTGTATTGGTTTATAAACTTGTAAATGGTTGTGTAAAAATGTACATATTAAGAGTTATATAAAATAAAGACATTTGTTAATTATGAAATTGTGTTGAATGTTTTTTTTTAATAAATATTGTTCAACTGATTCAAAGAAAACAAAGGTTTTGGAGCAGCACAGACAAATTATGTGCAGTTGAGGCCACAGAGTAAAGTTTAACACTATCAAAACACCACCATCAATCTTTCTTCCTGTCCTCTTTCGATCCCTTTTCATCTCTTCTTTTTGGCCAGGACTTCACAGCTTTTAAACAAACATACAGATGGGGTTAAGATGAATGAAAGAAAAGTGGCACTTGGGTGCCAGGAAATAACTTTTCTTGGCAGTCTCAACTTTTTTTTTGACATTTGAAACCATTCAACATTTGACTTGCTTTTAGAAAACATTTTTTTTTTATAATTCTGAAAGGGTCATTTTGTCTTAGAAAATAAAATAATATTTTCCTTTGTCTTGTTTTGTACTCTTTGGTCTTTTCCATACTTTGCAATTTATTTATCCTACAAAGAAAAATTTCACACTGAATTACATAATACATAAAATATGCAAAAAAAGATATTTAAGTTATTTGATTTTTTAATCTAATTTATTTTTTCATTTAATCTCAAGCATGCTCTTTGCCGACAAAACATTTCCATAAGGGATGAAAGTGTAATATAAATCCTTATTTAATCATAATTAGTTTGTTTATGTTTTGTTCACTTTGTATGGGTTATAATACAATAATTATATAATTCCTGTAATATTTTCTATAATTATTTCCATGAGTTAAAACACTTTTCGAAGCATTGGAGTGCTGAAACCAATTTATTTCAGAAAGCTATTGTGCTTTGGACAGAGCTCTATACCTCAAGCGTGTCCTTTTAAAAACGACAGCGTTTTAAATCTCAATATATTACAAACAAAATAGGTGCAATAACCATCTTAAAATTACTCCGTTGGAATCACCGTACGCCTCTTAATTTACAACACTACTGGAAGAATGATTTGAAGCTATTTGCAAAATCTTGATGACAGACGAAAATGCCATTAAACTTTCTGCTTTGGGCTTGACAATCACCCTTAACGTGTTTGTGTGTTCTTTTCTGTTTTGTTTTCTTCAGAATTTTGTATCAACACGAAAATCATGTGATCGTTGAAGTATGCCATACATTTTTGTACTTGAATTCTGTTTAATAATAATAAGATAAAATAAACTACACAACCGGACTACAAAATGACGATGAGAGCATCATTCTGTGAATAACCAATCACAGTGAAGGAAGCTGTCCACACTGATTACAAACACGGAAACAGAGAAAGTGGACGTCAGCGTTGCATTAGTGTTGGATACTAGGTTTTGTAAATATAATTTATTTGCCTGATATAGCACAGGGGTACAGAAGCACAACTCAATTTTCGCTTTTTCAGTCTATGGATTTTCTGCAGCTGCTATCATGTGCGTGCATCATATTCACCGTCGGGATGTTCACGACGGGATTGTAAGTTACATGAATTTCTACAGTTGCTTCAATGCTTGATATGACAAATCATATTCGACAGTTAAATGTACACGCATACAGAATTAATGATGTTCGTGTCTAGTGGCATTTCCTCCCTTCCTTGACTTTTCTGTGAATTAATTAAAATACTTTAAATAAACAAAGTTATATATTCAAATTTTATTTATGAACTGTATGGTTGAAACTATAATGTTGTTTAGTGGCTGCCTTCGCACAAATTCAAATTCAATACTTTCTTCGAACATATGCTGCTATAATTATTGGTACAACAGCAAACCTTTATATTAACCAACACTGTTTGCAAGAAGAGCTCACATTAAGATTTTACATAGTTAACAATAACAAGTAATTATAGTTTTTTGCCTGAAACCATAGTGCATTTTAACATCTTTATTATATGTTTGTAAGCATATAAACATTTAGAGGCTGAGCATTTGAATTACATTTTGCATAACCTGTTGTATCCGCTTGCTATCCTAGTAAGTTTGTACTGTTTTTGTGTTTGCAGGACAGACTTGAAGAAAATGAAGGCCACACAGTGTTCAGATAACGTTCAGTTTCTGCCCTTCCTTACCACATGCTTAAAGTATGTATTTGTTATTTGACACCTGCAGTTCTTGCTAGTTATTGCATACAACTTCATGCATGCAATGGTCATCATGCATTGAAATCCATATGCAAGTCTATTCAGTCTGAATGATCATTTTGTGTGTGTGTGTGTGTGTGTGTGTGTTTAGTAACCTAGGTTGGCTTTACTATGGATTACTGAAGGGAGATGGAACAGTGATTATTGTAAACGTCATTGGGGCAACTTTACAGACCTTATACATCATCACCTACTGTCATTATACCAAAGAGAAGGTTTGTCATTTAGTCAGTGTTATGGATTTTACAGCAGTGTCGGAGTTCAAGACCTCTAGCTTCTTTTTACCTTTTTTTCTAATTTAATACAATATTTTAATTACAAATTAAATTACTAACTAGCATAACAGTTTGATTAAAAAGGTGAAAAGAAAAAATAAATGCAATATTTTTATCGTCTATTACATTAGCAGAATAACGGAGTGACTTTATTTTAATATTTAGAATTGCACACGATATCGTCAGCTTAACAACTTGAGTGCAAAGTTTAATTTAAAAGTGAATTCAGTATTTTTAATTTCAAATTATGTTATTAGAATACCAATCTGTTAAAAATGTAAAAAGTCAACTTTTATAAAAATGAATTAAATATTTTAATTACAGGTTACATTATCAGCATATAAATTATGTAAAGTATCTTCATAGTTTATTTTCAGGTTTAAAGGGATACTCCACCGTTTTTCTCATATTAAACTATATATGAGTATCTCTTTAAAGTGGAATTTGGATCCCAGCTTTTTTAATGTGAAGTTGAACCCAGTTGTTTGAAACCCACTGTATAGAACAAATATGATGAACATTTTTCTAAGTTATGCTGTGCCTGTGTGTGTTTCAGAGGCGAGTGTTCTCACAGACGCTGGTGATGGTGATTGTGCTGTGTGTGGGCTGGGTGTATTTTACTATGGTGATTCCTCCTGGAGAAGCTCAACTCTCTCAGCTGGGCCTCGCCTGCAGTGTGTTCACCATCAGCATGTACCTCTCTCCGCTCACTGATCTTGTGAGTACACACACACACCTATGCCTTTAACCAGCATTAATCGTGTTTAACCACAGGTAGCGTGTACCTGCACGTATTTAAAGATAGGGTAGGCAATGTTTTTAAATACGCTTTTTATTAAACTGGTTGAAACCTTCTTCACATCCTGATAGCAGTCAATAATAGATGTGGTCTAAATTATCAAAAAATGTATATCTTCTGAGGAAGTTCAGGACCAAAACATGTTCGTCCAATCATTGCATTCGGTCTGAATGCAATAATTGGATGTCCTATTTGTTTGTCAATGTATGTATTTACAATGTATGTACTGACTGTACTTTATACTTGACATCAAATCTCAGACATAATCATGGATTTACACATGAAACGATACGTAGTGCCATGGTACAATATAAGGTACAAAAATAAGGGCAAAACAGTGCAAACAGGGACAGTGCAGGATGAAAGATAAAAACAAATCTAAAATGTCCAGTGAGTGCACATAGAAATACATTGCTGTAAAGCACATAAAGATGAAAAGAACATATTTAGAAGTCTAATAGCCTATTACCAGGACTGTCACACATGAAGCACATGACAAAGTAAATGACAGATTAAATTTATGTCAATCTTTACTTTTGTACAGTTTTATGTAAATGTTTTACTTAAAGCTGCAGTCTGCAGTTTTTCCTCTTTGTCGCCATCTCTGTCTGAAATCTGTACATTGTCTTCCTTCAAGCAAATATGTTTCAATAAGTGCCCGCTTCTGTCGAAAAAGTTCAAATTACAACTACAAAAATGTAGTCATTTAATCATATATATATATATATATCTGTATCAGTCTTTGTGTCCAACCTGTATGCACCTTCATCCAGATCACAGTGATTATTTTCCTGGTGATTATCTCCCATTATGTAATACAAATAAGTGGGATTTACTAAACTGGGGAAACCATCAAGCAAAAAAAATAAACATTGGTTACATTGATATATCTCTTCTTAAACTTTACTAACTTCCCTTTTAATCCCCTGCCAATACACCTATACTTTGGGACATTCTCAGAATATATGCACATAGTCTCCCACCATCCCACATCCCCAGCACTGTGATAATGGTGAATAATAAAACATTTAAACTTATTTAATTGCATGCATCAACAAATCCACAAATATTACATCTTAAAATTTAAACGCTATTGGATACATTTATGTTATCTGTGACACCATTGCATATTGCATAAAGCATACATCAACTCTTAAAATAATTGTACATTTGTCCTCATCTTGTTTTTGGTATCATTCCGGCATTCCACCTTTTGTTTATCACTCCATCCATCCTTCTTTTCTGTGCCCTCTCGCAGTATCCATCTTCCTGTTTTGGATCTTTCCCTCTTCCACATTTATCAGTCCAGCTCGGTCTATCTGTCCTGTTCCCTGTGGAGTATTTCCTGTCATTCTCGTACCCTCTTTTGTTGCTTCCTGTTTTCGCCTCAATCATTCCCTCCTGTCTGCGAGCATCAATAGCAGTTTTTAAAGAAGAGACAATGCATGAGTGTAAATAACCAGTTCTGGTTGGAGCTGTGACGCAGTGGTGAGCACATGTGCTCCACATTTACTGATCCTAGGTGCTAAAGTGGAAGACACCAGTTTGAGCCTGGCCTGCATCATGTTTCAATTCTCTACTTTTAATCAAGAAAAAGTAGCAAAAGCATCTTTCTCCTCTCTCTCAAAAAAAAAGAAAAAAATGTGTTCTTCATTTCCACTAGTTGGATATTATGCGAACGAGGTCTGTGGAGCGCTTGTCTTTTTCCCTGACTGTCGCTACGTTCTTCACATCGACATCATGGACGCTGTATGGCCTTCAGCTCCAAGACTATTATATCATGGTAAGACGATGAAGAGACTGTCCCGAGACAGTGGTTTGAGGTAAAGGCAAAATTGTCATATTTTTTTGTTTGCATTTCAGGTTCCCAACACCCCTGGTATCTTTACTAGCCTCATCCGCTTCTTCCTTTTCTGGTGGTTCGGAGCTGTCATTCCAAACAAGCCCTCCTATAAACTCATCCAAGTCTGAGAGGGAATTTACATTGAATCTAATTAAGTGCCTTCGCCACTTTCTGTTACCCAAGCCAGAAGTGCTTCTTGGCTTTTTTTGGCATCAGACTATCATGATACCTTCTGAACTCAAACATCTAGTGAAACTGCCTTTGTAAATTCTGTGATGACTATTTTCACTTTATCTTTGTCTTTAGTTAAAGGGATAGTTTAGCCAAAAAAAAAAAGATATTGCTGGTACCATTTACTGTCATGTTGTTGTTCCAAATCCTTCTTTCATCAGTGGAACTAAAACGAAGATGTAGACATTTGAAGTCAATGGTAACCAAAACTGTTTGGCTACCAACATTCTTCAGAATTTATTCTTTATTGTTCCACAGACTAAATAAAGTAATACAGCCTTGGAACAACATGAGGGTAAGTAAACGATGACTTGAATAATGAGATCTTTTTTAAAATTAAATATAAAGTGAAATATCTCTTTAATTAAAGGAACGTTACTCCCCACCCCAAAACAAAAATCTGAATGTACCTATTATTCCAATCCTGTATTTCTTTATTTCTGCTCCCAAAAAGAGGACAATTTTTTTCCCATGCAATTTCAAAGAATTGGGACTGGAGCTTTTAGTTCGATCCTGGATCACACTATATTAGTCATCATATCACACATTATGTTCCAGGTTTTCCTAAAAAATATTGATCTTAGCTCTTTTTGGCACCTCTTTCTTGGACAGATTGTTCTTTTGAGTGATCTTTTAATGAATCTAACGATTCGTCTGAATGAGTCATTCTCAAATATGATGGATCCGATTCTTAAGCTCACTGGAGGGGAATATTATCAGACTATCTTATGTCGTTTAGATCTATTTTATGATGCATTTATGACTTGAAAGTTCCTGTACCTATTCTTTGTAGTTGAATGGGAAATAATCTCCTCAGAATTTCTTTGAGCTGCCTTGATGGGTCATACAGGTTTGGAACAACATGAGGACGAGTAAATAATGACAGAATGTACATTCATTTCTGGTCAATTTTTAAATTCTCTGAGTGAAAATGTTCACTTTTTTTCTCTCGGTTGATCCTCATTTGGATGAGGATTCTCTGAGTTTGTTTGGCAGGTATTTCTTAGTTAATAAGTGTTGAAATCTGCAAACTTGACACACCCCAAAACATGAGCTCAAACATTTCCTGTTGCAGCCCTTTCTTTTGATACGATGTGTTAATATTATCAGGTGTCTTTTTGTATCTTGGTTAAGCTACATACAGTTCCGAGTGGCCTTTTGGAAAGTGTCACATTAAATACAGTACATGTAGTGTTTACAGAATCGCTCATTAATCATAGACTACCTTATTATAATATTATCGTTAATTGTGTCCAAATGGCAGTTTGGCAGCTATTTAATCGCGTCCAACTCCAAATGAACCTTTATGTGTAGAAACAGAACATTTGTTTGACTGAATGCCGTTGGATTAAGAGTATCTGTCTCAGAGATCACAGGAAATAGGAAATCTTGCACACATCTGTTCACAGTTCTTGTTTTTTAGTTGAAAGCTCTTTTTCTCTAATCGTTCTCACTGTCAGAACACCATATACTTTACAATAAGCCTTCAGAGGACACCAAAGTCGCACAAATTCTGATGGCTTTAATCATCGAGTTGTGGTGACGGGCAGGATATGGAGAAGAATAATGGTCAAATTCACTAAATTACATATTCATATCCCATTAGATCCCATCTCTGGGTCTTACTGTACATCATTCGGTAGTCTTTTCAAGTCTTCAAGACTTGTCTTTGTGAATAAAAATGGTCATTATGTTGATTTTATACTTGTTTTATGGTTGTATTGTTTATGACTTCTGTGTTGTATGGTTTTCCGTTAATCTTAAATGTCTTTGTTTCTTTGTACTATTTTATATCCTATGCAACGTTGTATATTACATCAGAGGGGATTTGGGGTGATGTTTCTGTGGGACAAAATGGCTCAAATAAATTTTTATATAACATAGCCTTCTATATTTGGTTGAGACCGAGAGAAGAAGTTATGAGAGCTTAGCAGGGGAATGTGAGAGGATTTTGTTCTGGTCTCAAAGAGGATCAGCGCTGATTGTGAGCAATGAAAACTAAAATACAAAAGCCGAGGTGTAACGCGTACTGACAGACATTTTAATTTCTGTGGGAAATAACAGCACTTTTATCTCCCGCTATTAGGTGTTTGGTTTTGTAGAGCTCCCTGTGCTTTTGAGTGTGTGTGTGTTGTTTGCAGTTGGCCTTGGTTAACATGAGCGAGTGAGAACCATGTGTTTGCTGTTTCTCAGTGCCTGTATGGAGTCTTTACATGTTTTTCCTGCCTGCCTCTCAGAGAAAGACATGAAAGGGGGAAAGGATTGTGGCTGGTGATTGTTCATCAAGAGAGTGTGTTTTTGAAAGAATTAGTGTTTGGCAAACCTCTTTTGTGAGAGAAACAATGATGACTATGGCAGTCTCACGCATGAAGACAAAAGCACTTTTTAGTCTTCAGCCGTGTTTGTTTAAATGCTGTTTGTGGAAATGTTAACGTGTAAGAAGATTAGTGTTTTCAAACCAAAATGGGTCATGTCAATTGTGCTGTGATAGTGAGAGGGTCACAGACAGCAGGGAAAATGCAACAAACTAATGCATAGGTTTGATTGTACATATAAATAAGCTTGTCAAACAGGTATTTTACACTTAAAGCCCTGTTTTAAAATCGTTTCTGATGAAATAGAATGGTTAAGATTGAAATTTGGACACATGCTGCTGGCCCGAGAATTTTCGGTTTCTGTGGTTGCAGATGCTTTTCAACAGGTTTTATCGTTGATTTTTCCCTAGTCACGTCAATGGAGTTGGACAAACTACGATAAAACCTGTTGGAAAGCATCTTTTTCAGCAATTTTTTTTGGTAAATATATTGTCTTTTGAAAACAGCTGATTTAAATTGTAATAATATTTCACAGTATTACTTTTTTACTGTATTTTTGTACGTAAACAGGCTTGGTGAGATTAAGTTTCAACAACATTAAGAACCAATGTGTCCATACTTTTGACTTGTAGGCTACTGTATAATGTAGTATATATATTTTATCATTTTTTTTAAAACCATCAACAAAACTGAGTTTTATATAATGTTACATGATTACTGTTTTTACTGTATTTACTGTTTTAAAAAATAAATGTAGACTGGGTGATAATAGACTTTAAAGGGATGGTTCACCCAAAAATGAATATTCTGGCTTCATTTATACACACCCACTTCTAAACCTGTATTGACTTCCATAATATGAAAAAAAAAAACACTTTGGAAGTCAATGGGGATTGGAAACAAGGTTATGTTACAAACATTCTTCATAATATCTTTTTTTTAATTTCTGCAGAACAAAGAAACTTATATAGGTTTGGGACAACTTGAGGGTGAGTGAATTCATTTTCATTTTAAAAAATATCTTACTGACCTTTTGAATGGTATGATATTTTTTTTTCTATTCAACCGATGACATGTTAAAATTGTTGCATATTATGTGGCCTATACAGATTAAACTATTGATTTAAGGGGGATTTTTGTGTTCTTACATCACTTAATGTAGTGTGTGTGTGCTGTATGCAAATCCATTATTAATAGTTAATAATTATGCCAGCATATTTTTTTAAATTACACCATGAAAAGAAACAAACTTTAAAATAAAAAATACAACCATATGAGTTGAAAACAAAAAGCAATTTTCATGCATGAACCTGTTGAAATAAACAGGTTTGTGCATACATTTCCATATATCAAAGGAGATAAAGGAAAAATCCATAATTTGCAAGAAAATAAATATAGAATTTACAATTATTTGGTCAGAGGCCGTCGCCATTTCTCTATATGAAAGTCGCCCACGCCATGACAAACTCCTAATTACAGTGTAAACCATCTCTGTTACACAGTAGACAGATAAATAAACAGATGGGGGCTGGACAGTCAGGAGTAATGGATGGCCATGTGGAGACAGAAAGACTAGACAACATTCATGATGCTCGTGTGTGAGTGTGTGTTTTGCTGTGTGGTGTCCAGTGTTTCTTGATGGGACACTTGTGTGAAGGCATCCGGGCGAATGTGTTTATTATGAATCCCATCTGATTGATCTCGGACACTTAGCTCTGTTCTCATCACTAACAGTGCAGTAGCTGTGGTTTGGTGTGTATGTGTGGGAGTGTGTATTAGTGTATGCCTAATCAACGCAACAATGGGAGTCTTTTGCAAAACAGGATACCACTGGTTCCTGCAGCAGAGACTGTCTCTGGGATACACACACAAACATACACACCACATTAAACCTGTCTAGGTTGCTAATTATGCATTTTCTCTGTGACTTTTTCAGTCATTCGATGAACATGAACAATGATTAGTTTTTGTTTTTATGCATGTCAGAATGCATCAAAAATTCTGCTTATGAATGTCTTTGTTTTGTTAGAGAAAATTTCAAGATTTGTTATCACAACATTTTTTTTCTTTTGTCAAATCAACTTGAATAATTTATTTAGTTGAGATAACTTATTATTTTGAGTTTCTGATGATTGAATTAGTATTAACTCACTTTTTCTAGTTCAATCAACTTAAAATTTTAAGGCAACCAGGTTACTTTTTTAAGTTAAACCAAAAATATTTTTTACAGTGTGAGTACGAAGACAACAGGGACAACAGAGACGCTAGAACTTTAAAAAAAAAGATGCAAACTATTTTATTTTTCTGGTGTTTCTACACTGGAAAAGCAATTGTTACTTTAAGCATATTCTACTTGATATAACCTTAAAGGGTTCTTATGTAGGTTTAAACTAATCAGGTTTAGTCATTAACTGAGCTTGTGATAAAGGCTGAATTTGACACTGCCTGTTTAAATTAACCAATGTTTTCATAATTAATGATTGTGTAAACCAAAAACAGATGCAACCCTTTGAAAGAGTTGCATTTCATTACATTTCATTGAGTGATATTATTTTGGCATTATTTTATATACATTTGCTTGCATTATATAAAATCTGCAACAACAACAAAAAGGCTCAGAGGTGAAGATAGTTCCAGCATCATGCGTGTTTGCAGAATTTAGTTTGAAATTTTGTAAAACATACATTTTGAATTGTGACATTTTGATATGTCTTGTCGTCTGTACATGATACAAATAAATGTTATAAATATGCAGAAGGAGCACAACTTTTGTTTGCTGAACTCTTGAAAAACAGTGTTGTGTGTTTGCTGCATCAGCATGCTGGTGTGTGTGCGTGCAAAGTCAGCTTATATGTTTTAGCTTTCAGCAAGTAAAACACACCTGTGAGAGCTCCAGCTGTTGTTTTGAAGAGCCTGAACAAGGGAAGCAGAGACAGAGGAAGATGAATGTGCTGCTCACGCCTTTTTTCCTTCAGCCCTTCTCCTGTATCACATTTGTTTACTTCCATCTCATTCACATCTCTTTTTTATAGCAGCCTTAATTATCTGTCTCTAAAAATCGTGCTTGTTTGCATTTGTCTGCTTCTGTCTTTACGCCAGCTCTATAGATGAGTTAACAAAGACACCAAAAGCACCCCAAGTTGTATCAACATGTTTTTAATAGATAGACTCATTCATCAAATCTTATTAAACATGAGACAGAGAGAGCAGAAGACACATGCACAGACAAGCGACACCCCCCGGGCACCTGCTGACCTCTGTCACAGATTTCAGCTTAAACTGAAAGTCTGCTAGTAAAACAGGTTAGGTCAAAGGTCACAGACTGTAATGGTGACCTTGTTTTTCTCCTGTCCAACTGTCTTACCATCTTCTCTGTCTCTCTGTTTCATGTGCAGTTGCTTTAGGCTGGCATTTACGATCAACAGTATGCAGACTCGAGGCATTCAAGCTGCTATTTCAAGCTTTAGCACTCTGACTTTCCTTCTCAAACCTACTCAACACTCTCATCCAACCTCACCTCAGATGTTTTTGAGGTGTTTCTCCTAATGCTTCATGGTTTCTGAGACCAATGTAACCTACTTGTTCATTCATTTCAACGGCAGTTGCTCAACTTGTCCTTTATTAGCCACTGTCATGAGCTGATGTGCAAAGGCAGGAAACTGGTTGAAAATAAATACATTTCATACTTTTATCCACACCATTGACGTGTTTCCTCTGTTTTACGGTCGTTAGGTGGCGCTATTACACATGTTTTAAATGTATCTCCAGATCAAATTATCAAAAAAACAGGCAAAGAAGACGCAAAAACGTTCGTTCCCATTAAGAAATCAGATGCATAATGCGAACATCAACATTAAACAGCAATATAAATCAAAACTGCCTAATGTTACCGAATGAAATGTTGACCCACCCAAGACGAGCTGAGTGTTGATGGACTCTATCTATATGGTATGTTTTGATAGCCTACTGAATCCAATTTTGACGTATAGTCTGAGGCCTAGACCTGGCTTGACAAAAACGCTATTTTCAGCTTTTTACTCAAAATGTTGATTTTTTTATTTTAATTAAACATCCATATTCAAGTGTTGATTTAAAAAAAAGCATTGATAAAGTTTTTTTTTAAGCAGATGCTTTCTTTCTTTTGATGTATTGCATGTTCGAATATTTACACAGGAAAATATTTTGGGGGCCATAAAAAATTTGTGAAAATGATTAAAAAATGATTAAAAAATCATCAGCCGGCACTGGTGGTGGCTGTCAACTTTTTAGAAAAATGCAGGAGGGGAAAGAGTTAAGTGCTCTCAAAAAGGGCACCAGTAACATATGTACTATAATATGATTTATGTTGCTTGCTGAAAAAAAAAATCTGTCTGCATCCATTCTCCATTCAAATGTAGGCCCATCTGTAAAGACAGAATAATCTTTTGATAGAGATCGACCTACATATGAATGGAGAATGGATGCATTTTGCAGCCAGATGGTGTAGTTATGACATCCAGGGCCTGATTTAGGTCACATTAACCAGCCAAACCTCCACACTTCAGCCTTCATTGGAGTCTTTAAACATGTGTTCAGTAGTTTGGTTCTAATTTATAAAGTTTTACACCTTTGTACAATGGAATTCTGCAGTTGAAATGCAGTCATTTCAGTAGGAATCCCTGCAATCTCATGCGAAGGAACATTTCCCCACTGAAGACTGTTGGCTCTAGTCATAATGTTTTTTTGTTGGTTTGTTGTTTATTTTAGTTTTTTTTTAACCCTTTCACACATAGAGGTCAGGTCACTACAGTACACAGATATTCAAAAAGCCATTTTCTTGCGTATGCATGGTTGTTGATTGCATAGTTGCACACCAACCACAACAGTGGACACACTTCACCAAGTGGCGAGCCAAATATGTGGAATTTGGCCCGCGATGTTTCACTAAGCGCACTCATTGGCTCCCGCCTACAGATACACTAGTAGCGTGTTGATTAGTGATGTGAAGAGCAACAATTAGACATTAATTGCTTTAGTAGCGGAGTACCTGTACAGTCGAAGAAGCAGAATAGGTCTGAAAAAAGGGAGAAAGACTGACAAAAAAATCGAGCATAAACATCTACACAAAGTGGAAAGTTTTTATGATGGAGAACATCTCGAGCAGTGATGCCCAAGTTGCTTCTTTTTTCATGGGCCGTTAGTTAAGTTACATAACAAAATTGTAACTTTATGTAACGTAATTTACATAAAACTCTGAAAAAACTCAATGACAAAAAGTGTCCAAATCACCCTGAATTCACCCCTGAACTTTACCCCTATGGTATGGGTAATAAGGAGAAGATAATTTATTATTTTGCCTATTTTCATTGCTATCAACAGCCAAACCGGTGTACAAAAGTACAAAATGTCTGCATGTCTCAGATCAAAACAGTGTTTTTGACCAGATTTTATTTCTTCATTTTCCAAAGATACATTCATTCCTGGTTTTAAAGTTATTCCTCAGACAGTAAATTTATTTAAATGTTGAGTCACAGTGTTTATTAAAGATTAGCCTACATGAGATGAAGCTATTGCGCTACATACTAAATAAGTGAGATCTTATTTTTGTATTGTTACATATAGTTCCGTACATGTTTAAACAACTTCTATCATTTGATAGGTCTTGTTTACTGCGGAGGAGGCCTCTGAATGGAGTCAGAGACTCTCTGGACGAGTTTGGCACACTCTGCCAGGTTGAGACGTTTGTCGTGATCCTCATCTACATCGTCAATCCATTGCTGAGTCACCATTGGAGTCAAGGTCTACCAAGAAAGTAAGAGAGAGAGTTTTCCATGAATCCCTTTGCACTCCCTATTTACATAAACATCACATAATCATGTTTGCTGATTTATCAATGATTTGAGAAAACGTATACAGACCTGGATTGCCCGTCCAAACTCGATCAGCATCATTTCAAAAACCTTCGGCCCGTCCAGAAGGAGGGTCCCACCCTGAGTGTAGAATGTGCAGATCTCGTTTCCAATGCTAGGAGGAGATGCGTTGCTGTTGTCTGTTAAATCAGAATGAGAAAGTAAATTAAAATGTTTTAGATCCATAGGAAAAAGAGATAGCATGACTAAATGACAAGGCAAAGCACTGACGGAAAAAAAATCTGATGTTGATAATTGTGATTAAGACTAGAATATAATAGTTCAATGTGATCTCCAATGAGAGAACAACTCACCCTGAGCGTAGACCGCAACAGCCAGCACACACAGGCTCAACACTGCCACCAGCTGGACAAAATTTGCCATTGCTGCAGATGTTTTACAAGAACAAGTCTGTCAGATGAAGACGAAGAGAGGCTGTAAAAGTAAATGAGGAATAAATTGAGAGCAGCAAATCATTATATGTGGATATGTCAGTACATTGCTATCGCTATGCGTTGGTCCGTGACAAATTTGAGAGAAATTTTGGGAACATTTATTGTAGCTTATGGCTGTCAAATCTCTGTTAACTTACAGTATTAATTAAATAAGCATGTGTTTTAATGTATTAATTTGATATTGCTGTGTAATTCCGCTTTCTATAAAAATAATTTGTAAATAGATAAATAATATAACTGAATCATGTTTGTAGAAAAAAGATAGGCCTACATCAAATTAAATGTTCTCCAGACAATACTGTACTAATTGCGGTCTTTAATTCATGTACACTTTTTATCATAGTGCTTCCCAATACAAATTGTTTCAAAGCAGCTTTACAGATATTCACCATTTGTAACACCTTAATGCCTAATTGTCCAAATTTGGCAGTTTAATGCTTAAGAGTTTAAGTATTCGGCTTTATATTTATTTCACATAGGTCTTAATGGGTCTTAATAGACATGAAAATAGGCTACTGCTTTTATGTTTTAGTAAATAAAAACATATTTTAAGTTAAGAACGTTAAATAGCTGTGGATATTGGCAGTTTTTAATTTGACAGTTTCATTAAAAAAAATAAATGTCAAGAAAACCTTGGAGATCAGTGACTCATTCCACTAATCAGGGTAAAACAATCATTTTGAAAAGAATGCAAACATGTGATTTCTTTTAAATGCTCACTGAAGTGAGTTATTCAAGCTGTCGATCAGGTTGTGTAAGCTTTTGTTGAACTAAAAATGCCAATCACATTGACGGAGCTTGTGAGTAGTAGGTAAGTGCAACATTTTAAAAGATAGTTCACCTCAAAAGTCAAATTTCTGCGATCACTTATCATTTCTAACCCATGTGAATTTCTTTCTCCAGTGGAACATGAAAGGAGAAGATTGGCTGAATGACAGTCTCAGTCACCATTCTCTTGTATGGAAAAAGATTCTTCCTAACATCCTTAGTTACAGAAGAAGAAGAAGAAAAGCCATGCATGTCTGAAACCTCATGAAGGCAAGTAAATTATAACATTTTGGGGTTGAATGTATATATTTTTTTAAAGTTCATCACCTATCAATATGTAGATATTCATCAATTTACTTATAAAACAATCTATTTTTAAAACAACGATGATGACAAATTACAGTTTAACACAATACCTGATATGTGGTTCTATATCTGCTAACTGATCTAATAGGTTATTAAAATTATGATATTGTACAGTGATATGTTATTAAGATCTCAAACCAGCAGTAGGCATATGTTAGAAAAATATTATTTGATCAAAAAAAAAATCAAGCAATAACGTCACAAATTTCAAAAACGACAAGCACAAGATAAAAAGCTTAAATAAAAAATAATTAGGTCAATTTCCTTTTTGATTTCAATTCTTTTTGGAGAATGTTAAAATGTAGGCTATGGCTTGCAGACAACACTGGAGTGTGAAAAGACACCAGAGGGAAATGAATGGTGAAAATGGAAAGAGAGAAAGTAAACCAACAGTTTGTTTCCTTACCTGTATCAAGTCTGAAGAGATACTGCCAGCTCTCTGAACAAGGAAATGATAAAAACTAGGCATGTTTGATTTATATATGAACACAAATGACTGGAGTGGGAGGGAAGAAAAAAAAAACAAGTTATGGAGGTGTGACGTTACTTACTGGTTTGTTGATATATTCTTCTTTGTTCCTGATGACTGTCATGGAACATAATGATATATACAAACATTACCTTGGCATCAAAACTGAATAAAAAAAAAACCATGGCATATATATTATATATTAGGGCTGTGCAAATGTTAATTGTGATTAATCGCATCCAAAATAAAAGTTTGTGTTTACATAATATATGCGTGTGTGCTGTGTATAATTATTTTGTATATATAAATACATATGCATGCATGTATTTAAGAATTATTTGTACG
>JAOTRC010000008.1:15281733-15308115 GCA_027497675.1 Cyprinella lutrensis | reverse complement strand
ATAATGTTGTTTTATGCTGTATGTTTTATGTTCTCAGGCTGGTAGACACTCTAACATATTAGTTTCAAATACTGTAGTGCATTAAAATAACCATTGAAATAGGTGAGTTGGACATGTAACTTTAGATCACCTGTGGATTAAGCAAAAACTGGTCTAACAAGCAGCTTTTGTTTTGTTTTGTTTAAGAAGCATTCTTTTATTTTCACTTTAATAATTGACAACAGCCACTATATGTGGGACTTTCTGGGACATCATACGAAAGAACATCACATCAGTGATTTTACCACTATTTCATTTGTTTTACAGTTCGCAATTACCCAGACATGCAGCACACAACTGACTTGACCTAACCCAAGTATATCTGAGTATAATTTGAAATTTTTGTCAGTTTTGTGTGCAATAGATTTAAAGATCACAGTCTTAGGTGAGAAAAAACTATTTTTTTTATCAATAAGTTATAACGACATATGTTTTGACATTGCTTTAACTCATCAAAACAATAGGTCAAGGTTTTTACTCTCAACTATATATACATGAGATGCAGGGCAGTGGAATGGGGAAAAGGCAAGAGCTGAAGACGTGTTTTTTAAAATCCTAATGTGATTGCTTATCTCTGTGTCATGTGCAAGCGCAACAGTCAAACACGTCCATCTAGCTCGTTTACATAAAAAGACAATGGAAAAGCAGCACAATGGAATGCAAAAAATGTGTTCTGTGAGAAACATTGATGCTTTATTTCACTTCTGCCATTAGTGTATTTTACAAACTTTTTGCCTGTTTTCAAAGGGCCATTTTAAGAAATGCTACATAATATCATCAACAACAATATAAATTCACACAACGAGACCTGAATTTGCAACAATGCACTTAAGTAGCGGAAAATATGGCCAAAACCCAAGCTTTCAGCAACTGTCTCTCTTTATTGCAATATCACACACTCACACACACACGCGCAATAAATACATTTGACGTTCACCATACAATTCCAAAAAGCCCACTCACATCGACACACACCGACTCACAACTGACAGTTGCACGGTCATAAGCAGCATTCACTTCTGAAAAGTTTACTTTACCCGCTAAATTGTTGTTGCCATACCCATTCTGCAAACAAAAATCGAATAAATAAATTATTATGAAAAAAAAGCCTAAAAAAGTATGAGATGTGTCAAGACAGTTGTGTTTTGGATATTATTACCGGTATTTAGGACATTCAAATGGGAGTCGGTTGTATAACATTTGAGCAGGCACCTGTAGGATTCTCACAAAAGCAGGTTCTTTTCATTTCACTTCAACTGTCAACCCTGTTTTGGCCCAAACAACCAAACAGACAAGGTCTCTATGCACAGAACGTGGACTGATACCAAGACAACATGTCCAACCAAGGTTTGACATCTTAGTTGAGCCTCAAAGTAGCAACACAATTCAATTACATCGGGAACTACTTAGAAACATGAGTCTCAAATGGATTAGAACTGCAACATGATCACGTCAAGACGTTTTAACATTCCTGTAAAGAGCACATACATTGTTAATGAATAAATCAGTGTAATACTAACTATTAGCACACCCATTTTGGGCGGTTTGCATGCTAACAATGCTGGGAAAAGGAGTTTGTAAATAGCGAGGAATCATTTGTTTTTATAAGAACGTTCTGTCACGAGTGAACCTGAATCATGCATGGACTGTATTTCCATTGCTTTTTATTTTGTAGCCATAAAAATGAACGATTCCTCATTATTTAATGCTGACCCACATGTTGTTAGCATGCTACATGTTGTTAGCATCCATAACCTTTTTTTAAATGTGTATACTTTGAAATTAAGTTTAATCTTAATATAAAATATCATCAGTCAATACATCATTAGCTATGAAATAAGCTTGTAAACAAAGTCGATAGAAAACGATAAAAGAATATTTGCCTAAAGGTGCTGATTTGACTAGTTTTAAAGCGATCAGATTTCAGTGACCGGCATCGGTGGCCCGTGTTTGGATGGTCACTCTTCTTGGCGGGTTCTGCTCCGCACTGCGATTAGCTATTAGCTCCTGTAGCTGCAGAGCCCCTCCGCCAATGAAACAGAAGGCTGGGCAAACAGGGGCGGAGCAATCGACAGTCCCCTCCCACAGCACTCTCAGAGAGTGTGCGTCGTAGAAAGTGAGCCGCCCCTTCTCAAAGTCCAGACACAGTCCGAGGCGAGGTGGCAGGGGGGCAGTGAGGGGACCGGTCGAAGTGTTAGCTGACTTGGGTAGTAAAATCTTGCCCATGCCCATTGTGAGGAAACAAAATGGAGGAGGGCAGTCCTGGGCGTCCTCTGCACCGCTGTCATGACCACTGTCTGGATCATACCTAAAGTGAAATGTGGTGGCGTGGGGAAATAAAAATCATCAATAACATTGCCTTTCTCAGTCAGCTCTAAAACGTTTAAAAACTCTCTGTTTCTCCTCACCGTGGACTTGCCATGTCTTGTGGAAGATGGAACCACTCCTGCAGTTTTGCTTCAACACCCACTCCCACCTACACACATAGACATCACTGCTTTAAAGGGTTAGTTTCCCAAAAATAAAAATTGTCCTACAATTTCCTCACCCTCAAGCCATTGGGCTGTGCATTACTTTCTTCACTATTCCGCCACAATTTGACTCTTGTACGGTCATTAATGGAAGCTAGTGATAGTTTATAAAGTTAAATATGGATATTTTTCATATAGACCTTGGATAGTTTGAAGGTGAGTAAATTATGGGATAATTTTCATTTTTTTTGATGAAATAACCTTTTAGACATTTGAAATTTGTTGTTTTTTTTGTTAACAATTTGTTTGTTGTTTTTTGTATGAATCTATTACATATATATATATATATATATTGTCGCTGTAGGGCGTAAACCTTGTATCTAGGGTGACCAGATGTCCCGAAAAATTCAGTACAGTCCTGAAATCTAAGCTGTTGTCCCGAATCTTGCCCTAATTGTCCCAAAAATTATGCTAAAGAGAAATCTTGAGTAGTTATAAAACATTAAAAGCTGTCCATGGAGGTTGAGTCGTCCTGCAGCCAGTCCTCGCGAGTTGCAGGTCGCGGCACTGCATGCAAAAAAATACTTTGGCCGGGCCTAATTTCTGATGTCGGGTTACACAAAGCAGATCTACACTATTTCATTTTTCTTTTTAATTTAGTTGTAATATAATTTTGGCATAAGGCTTATTAGCATTAGGCAATAGCCTGAAAGGTCTGATTTACAAACTGTTACAACAGTAATTTATTTTTATATTTTTTCAAAATGACATTTGAGTTCATGATTTGAATGTTGTTGTTTTTTTGTGGCAGACTAAAGACTAATGTTGAATGTTGATCTTTAATATGACTGGTTCAGGTTTGAAATTCATCATCTTGTATTGTAGGCTATGCTATGTTTTGTAACATTATACATGTATTTAATGCCACTTTTGATCATTTTAATGCATCCTTGCTGAATTAAAAGTATTAATTTCTTAAAAAATCAATCGTACTGACTGCAAACTGCTAAATTGTAGTGTATGTTCACCTTAACCAGGTAGGATCCAGGCTCCACTGAGCATGCCCAGTAGTGTCGTCCCTGTGTGATAGAAACGTCGGCCACAAGGAGGTCAGAGGTGAGGTGACATGAGGTAAGTGCCCGATCAGCTGCCTGCAACAGGGTCATCCCGGGAACACTCCGGGCATACGTCTGCCCTTTCCCCAGCGCCACCCGCTCCGCATGCAGGCCCCAGCGTGAATCCAGGCAGAATGACAACACTGAGATTGTGGTATTCAGGAGGAGAGGAGTGGAGGATAGGGTTGGAAAGGTCAGGTCATAGGGTTAGGGCAGAACACAAAGCGAGAAGAGGATGAGGGAGTGAAACAACATATAAATAGAAGATAGAAAGAAGCAGAGGGGGGGGATATGTATGGATAAGCATAAAAGGGAAGAAATGGGATAAGAAATTTGGAGAAAAAAGGGGAAACAAAGAGGACAGCAGGAACATTGTACATATTCCAGGACTCTAGGATTCAGAGGAGATTGAGCAGCTGATATTCCAGTTAAATAGGAATACAAGTCAAAGAAACAGCAGAGATATTAGGAGCAAAGGAAGGTGGAGAAAAACAGGAAGCACAAGGAGAAATAATACAGAGAGAAGAGCAAAAAAAGAGATGTGTCAAAGAGTTGTGGATAAGCACTGAGAAATATACTAGTGATAAGCAACAGAATTAACTATGAGAGAAAGCAAAAAAGAGAATATGATATGTATAAAATACCACAAAACAAGAACAGGTTCAGTTTGATGTAATAGGACTGTGGTATGAATGGATCAACGAATGATAGATAGATGATATACAGATGATAATTGATACAGACGGATGGACAAGTGAATAAACATGAACAAACAAGCATAAATAAATGAATCCGTTAATAAATAGATGGATGGAGGATGGATGAATTGATATAAATTAATCAATCAGTCAATTATTGAACAATTCAATAGACAAACAAAAAAACTACGTTTAATAATTGGAAGAATTTATAAATGAATGGATAAATATAGGAATAGAGGGAATTCCAAGAGAGAATAGAGAATTCCAAGTCAACGAAGTAGAATGACTGGAAAAGATGCTAAACAAGGACACATCCAATATGTGAAAAACTGGGAAGCTTGAGGGAAAACGAATGTCTCTGAATAACTGATATTTTGAAGTGGTTCAAATGCAAGTGCGTTTGTAATTTTGTGAGTGGATTTGTGTCTTACCTGGTGCAGGAGGTGTGTGTAGATACACCTCCTCACTGTACTCTCCAAACCCTGCCTTATTACAGCCACGAACTCTCAGGACATACACACTGTCCATCTCTAGCTTGTCAACCACTGCACTGGTCCCGCCCACATCATCAAGACGCTGCCAAGGACAGTGCGTGCCATTACTTCCTGAACTTCCGTCAGACCAGACTCTGCCCCATAATGCTCCAGCTCCGCCCACTTTCCGCTGATACTCCACTGAGTAGTGCCAGGCGGGGGCGGAGTCCTGTGGGAGGCGCCAGCACAAATAGAGCTCGTTATAGGCCAGGGTCTTTTGAGTGTCAATCACAGGAGCCAATGGGGCTGCAGAAGGAAAATGAGGGGTCGAGTAAGATGTGAATTCAAATTGTTACCTTGTTAACCTAGAAAACCAACTCACGGTATTTACGGATTTTGAAAACTGAGTTTTTATGAAAACCTTGAATGAAATCCATGCTGCTGAGTGCTGCGAGTTCTCTGGAGACGTCTATTTGAAAGTGTCGAAACGAGGGATCAGCAGCTAGAGAGAAATGCTGAAGATGTTCTATTGCTTTTACCAGTCTGAGGAGAAGAAAGATAAAAAATCAAGTAAAACTTAAATGAATATAAAGGACCTATCAGTAAAACAATTGACTATGTGTAACATAATCTTCCAATGTGTGTGTGCCTTCAATGGAAACACACAATAGGCTATTGTGGGTTTCGTATTTCATAAATGAACAGATTCACGCAATCCCAGTAACAAACACCCTCAAACACAGTCTAACCTGTTGTGTGTGACTCTGGCAGCCTGCACGAAGCACGGCTGGTCGGTTTCCTTAAGAAGCTCCTGAGTGTATGTGAGCAGCCCTGCATGTTCCAAAAGACTCTGTTTTTCTGAGAGTTGTGCATTCAGAGCCCCTGCCCGCTGCGCACGAGCCCCCTCCATCAACATGGCCAAAGCCCCCTGACGCTCCGCCAGCACACCACGCAACTCACTCACACACTGGGTCAACTGCTCCTTAGCCACCACGCTGTTCACCTGAGCACAGAGGGAAAGAGATCATTGAGCAGGACAGAAAAAGGGAAGAGCAAAGCTTGACATATCTTTTAAAACATCATAAATGTTTTAAATGCAAATAATTATTTTATATTAAAATATTTAAATTTATCATTTTTAAAAAAAAAACTAATTATAATTTTAATTAATGATTATCAATTAAATTTAAATATTTCATACCTTTTCTTATTTTTCCCACTGAATCTTTATCATCCCCCCACCATCACATTTAATCATCATTATTTTTCACAAATAAATGTACACTATAACACCACTGAACAAACACAGTATACTCCTGGAGAGACCGTGAAATATTATCCATCTTTAGATTTAATTTCCACATATAAAATATTATTTCTGAATTCACAGTACTCATAAAAGAGTAGGCAAAAAGCACCCGATGACGTACTACTTCCTGCGGGATTCTTAAGTGTGCATACGGTGGGCACTTTACTATCCCATGAGGCCATGGGAAAGGATTGCATCGCAGTGAAGCGACATATCTGACGCTGGTACACTGTAAAAACCAATTTGTTCATTTTACTTAATTTTATTATGCAAACTAGTTGTCTTAATTTCTTTAAGTAAGCATAACTTAATTGCATCAAGTTGTTCTTACTTAATTCAAGTTTTGTCAACTTAATTCTGTCTATGATATGCGAAAGTGTACTCCCAGAGTGCATTGCGGCATGAATAAATTGATTGCTTTTTCTATTTTTGGCTTTATTTTACCATTAGGTTTTTTTGAGTAACGAAGGCATAGCAGATTACAGTACAGATTACTAAGAATTTTTAAGAAACAAATTTTTCAACAAATTATTGAACATTAAGTAAAGTTAGCAAAAAAAAATTTTAAGTAAGAACAATGTATTAGTAACCAACTTAAGAGAGGATGTGATTTCAGATGCAGTCTATGTCTTATTAAATATAATACATTTTTGAATAATATCTAAATGTTTAATTTATGTTTTATATTTAAAATATTTACATGAAAATATATTACATTTAAATAAATAATAATTAAAATAAAGTGTTCATACAAATAATACCAATTTAATTTTAACTTAATATACAATTTTACGTATATATTTTCTTTGGCCATAATTATATTTCACAAATACATTTTTCAGTTATTATGATATTCATTAATATTTCGCGCTTTCAAACTATTTTTATTCTGACTCTTAAAAGTCTATAAGGAAAAAAACAGTTGAAATCCTGCAACTTCATTCTCGCTCCGTTTTCACACCATTCATATTCTCTAGGGTGAAGTATTTGTCTCATAAACACTCAAAGTATAATTAAAACACCAGTGTGTGTACCTCAGTCTGAGCAATGCCGCTTTCTACTTGGGTGATCTGTGCCTGTATAGAATCCTGATTGCCCAAGATGTAGTTCATTTCCTTGGTGATCTTCTCCTGTGATTTCACAACATGGAGATAGATGAGTAACGTTAAACACCAACAACACTGTAGAGCTTCTGCCAAGTCATTGAGGAGATCCTTTCAACTCTCTACCCTTGATCACCTAGAGGGCTGGAGCTTAGAAAGTTTAGCCCAAATAACCATTTTATACAGGAAAGAAGGGCATGTTGGGCATTATTACGTTGTTTATAGTCTAAAGATTCAGCTCTAAAGAGCGTACAAGGAATGGATACCTTTAGAGTTTGGTAAGCCAACGCAATAGGAATGATCTTGTGTCCACTGTGGGCCCGACGGAGTTTACAAAGCGGACACAACAGATGCTGACATGACCTGCAGTAAAACTGCAACCTCTCCTGCTCATGTTCCACACAAACTAATACCTGCAAGAGAGTCAAAGAGAGAGAGAAGATAAATGGACAAAGGAAAAGCCCAGAAGGAGGAAATGAGATTAAGGGGAGCTTTTGAGACTTTTGTCTTTTGTTTATCAAAAATTCTCAGTCGACTGCCGTGGAAAAGGACAGTATTTGAATATTATTTGCATGTGGTTGATTCATGCTGATCAAAACTGAAGCACAATACGTTATTCAGTATGTTGTGCTATTTAGTGGACATTTATGTCAAAACAAACTCTCTCTGAAGGGTCCCGTGTGCGTTTACCTTGGGTCTGAAGCTGTGTGTGGGCATGATGTGTTCGTGTTGGGCTCGTGGTGTGCCCCAGGGGTGGTACAGTTTAAAGCACTCATTACAGAAGTTGGACCTGCAGTCAGCGCAGCCTTTGGTGGCGTCAAGAGCCTGAGGAGGTTTACAGAACTGGCACATGATTGCCATGCTGCCAAGACTTACTGTCCGCCTGTACCTACACACATGGAGAAAGAGAGACATTGCTCAATTATTGAGCAAATGCTTGGGTTACATGTACGCAGGCGACCAGGATGAGGCGTGATTGTAAAATAAAACAGTCCAGGCCTGGTCCTCTCTCCATCTTCACTGTCGTCGCTCCTCCTTTTATGCTTCCGCACCACCGTGAGAGATACGAGACACGCTCATTAGCAATCACGTCACAGGCCTCACGCCGTTCTCCCGCGGCCCTTGGCCTCGTACTGCTCGCCACATGTATATCAATTATACTGTGAGTTTGTTTGTGTGGTGTAAATGTAGCTTAGCTGTCCAAAGACTGCATAAAAACAAAGCATCAGCACTTCAGTTACATTCAGCTCCCTCTCACAACTTCTCTTTTAAAGGAAAAGTTCAACCAACAAATGTTCACCCTCACTGTCTTACCACAAATCTAAGAGAAGAGAATGTTGTATTACCTATCTTTACAATTAATTTATTAATTTGATTTATTCTAGATGTTAAAAGGAACATCATGTTTAATGTTTAAACATTAATTCAAATATTTTACTAATGTATATGATTTAACATATATATTTTAAATGTCTTTTTATTGTTTTTTTTTTGTTTTTTGTTTTTTACATTGTGCCACGTATGGAGCTGTGCACATGACATGCGGAAGGAAAATGGATCTCATGTCAAAAAAGAAATTTGTTTCTTGTCAAGAATTGGAAAATTCAAGAATTTGTTTCCATGTTGTACTATTTAGCTCTCTCATTTTAGTTAAATAGTGACAACATTGCACTAATTCATGGTCAAACTTTATATTAGGCTCCAGTTCTCACTATTAACTAACTATTAACTATGACTTTTGCCTCAATACACTCCTAATTACTGCTTATTATTAGTTAGTAAGGTAGTTAATTTTTAGGGCAGGATTAAGGCATGAATATGTGCTTTGTAAGTACTAATAAACAGCCAATATCCTGGAACTATGCATGCTCAACATCCTTAATTCCATTACATTATATGGTTAAGAGTGGCTAGACCATTCTTCTCCATTTTGTGAGAAAGTCATTTAGGTTTTGACACACATTTGTTCATTTTGAGTCCTATATTTCTTTAAGTATTTCCTTTCTATAAGTTTTAATCGAGTCTGTTGATGTTTTTAGGGCCAGATTTGCTTGTGCACAATACATTTTTACTATATGGAATGGAGTCATGCAAGCTGTTTTCTGGAAGGAAGTAAGTAAATATTTTCTGTCTCTGCCTTTTCTTGACCTCATTTTGCAATGCAAGTAAGGTGATTTGATTGGTCCACGTACTGAGACTGCGTGAGAATATTCAACCAGTGATGTGTCTATGAATAGACGCCAGTTCAGAACATCTGATGCATTGTTCAAAACCCGTAGAGCAACATTACAGTACAGTTACTAGAATTAAATTTCAAAATTCTCAGAGTATGCATGTGTGTGTGTGTGTGTGCGTGTGTGTGTGTGTGTGTGTGTGTGTGTGTGTGTGTGTGTGAGTGTGTGAAAGACCTCTCCACTATGCGCTCCAGTGTGAGGTTTCTCAGACAATCTGCAAGCCCTCTCTCTCCCAGCTCCACATCTTTTCCGCAGGTGGGACAGGGGAACAGCATGATCACAGGAGGGGTGTCTTTACGCCTCCGTCCTGGATGTGTTCCACACACTGCACAAAAATGGGGAGAGATGCAGATAGAAAAAGCTGTTTCCACATTAAAGCTTCTTTAAGCCACTATAAATCTAAGGCAGGAAGAAGAAAGGAAAAGCTAATCAATGCAGAAGGAGAACAGAATCCAGGTCCTGTGGGTGCTGACACATTCAGAATCAGTCCATCACAACGGCTGCTACATTTAAACACACACGCACCTGCAAAATCCTGCATAGACGCAATACGTCTGAATGATACAGAAGCACCTATAAACTTTTTGCACGGAGAAAAACTATTGAAACTATGCTAAAGTCACATCACAATGTTATCTGGGCCTGGTTTCACAGACAGGGTTTAGATTAAGCCAGGATTAGGTTAAGTCTTTAGATTCAATCAAGACATTTAAGTAGCTTTTATAAACATCCTTTAGAAAAACATGGCATATTGAGACAAAACAATGGCACAGACATATTTTCAGATATGTCAGTGCAAGTTGATTTTGTTGATTTTGATCTCGCTGTCTATTAAGGAACACACAAACCTGTTCTGATCACCCGGTCTAGGCGGTCCGTTTTGGGTGGAGGTCTGCGTGTCTGTCGGGGAGAGCGTGTGTTGGGGCTTGAGGTGGGTGTGTTGGGCTCTGGGGGGAGCTCGGGGGGCGGGTATCCTCTCTGAACCAAGACTTCTGCCGCACACAGCACACACACGCTGTGCATACATGGCAACACTATCGGCTGCTTCACCATCTCCTCACACACGGGACAGTGCAGCTCTCGCTCTATACTCTTCATATTAGACTAGACAGAGAAAGGGACAGTTTTAACGATATTTACCAGAGGAAAACATACAATCAGACATGCAAGCACATCAACGCTCTCATAGATTATGTTGATATAGAAAGATCATAATATATCCTGTTTCAGAGGTAAAAGCTTTAATAATATAATGTAATATAATATAAACCTCATTCCTGATGTTCCATGCGCATTTCATGTTTTTGAAGCAACACTGTAGGCTTTATTTTTTATTTTAGCATACACTTTGAAAAATATAGATTTTTCAAAATTGCAGCAAAAAAAAAAAGATTATTTATAAGATTATTAAAAAAGAGTGGATTTCACAGGAAAATACAATTTCAGTTTTCCTAATTTATAGGTTTAAGTTTAATTCAATGTATTGAAGTTTCTTTGTCAGTGTTAGTGAAATTTACCAGAAATTTTTACACCAATTTTTTTATTCAGTGTATTTGAGTTGTTTTTTTAATTTGTTTTTTTTTTATTTCATTGACTAAATTTGATTATGGATTGTGTTATGGACTGAGTTTTTTCTTAGGTTGACATTATGTGCATAGGTTGGTCAGTATGAACGTGTTGTACAAGTCTGAATATTTGCATCAGGATAATTATGTAAATGCCAAAAACAACACACACAAACAGTCATGTTGTTTATTAAAGCTGTATACTTCTTTCGTTCTAATTTTGCTTACAAATTTCCCCAGTAATGGAAATACTTTTATGCAACATTCAAATCATGAAGTCTGCTACGTATTTACACAAATGACTGATAATAGCCACTGAAGTAAAATGTAGGCCCGCTGACTGGTAGTAGCTACATTTTGACAATTGAGATTTACGAGTTAAACTTGTTTCTGTGTTTCAAATCTGTTCAAATGTGTTTAGTCATCTTTGGTCTTCCCAAAAGGAGTGCAACTCGAGTCGGACATTTGACTTGGCTTGAAGTACAAGAAAATCATCCCTCAAAAAACTTGAAAACCTCGAAAAACTTGATGTTGGCTACTGTATAACAGACTATGTTCACACACATCTTGTACAATTCAATTCCTGCCAATCAAGTTTAATTTCTGCCATAAGGAAGTTAACATTTTAAATCACTTTTTTGTATTTGATCATACTCCTAAACAACCATTCACTCTACACCACTGGAATCTAAATTTATGTTGGTTTCCAGAAGTAAAAATCCACATGGAAATAATTTTTAAAGGATAACTTATGCATCTTTAAAGATAGATATATACTGTGAGCTCTGAGGTTGTTAATCGATATGCTTTTGACAAACCGGTTAGTCCACATTATTAACTTATTCTTTAAATAATCATGTTTAACAGTGGAATTGCTGCAGAAAAAACTGCATTACTTTTGATTGCGCAGAGAAATCTACACTAAATCAGAGAATTGCAACTAAATACTTCTCCCTAGAAGCTACTCCCCACTCCTATAAATAAATGTGAATGACTGTCTTACATTCTCAAACTAACTTAAAATATATTGTTTCTTTAAATAATCAACAACTTGTTTGTTTGCTTGTTTGTTTGACTTTATTATGTGTTCAGATTTCCCGGACAGAAATTCATCTTTAATGCTGGCATAAAAATATACATCAGACAATACTGCATTCACGTTATATGTAAATTATATTATATATTATATTAAACCAATAGATTTATATTTTGTTACTGTTCTTAAATGATGTATTTCGCAGTTGTAGTTATTTCCGTCATTAAAGTACGCAGTCTTCTACCTTTTTGTCCGATTTTCAAAAAGATTTGATTTAAATTTTGCAATGTTGTTATTTGTCTTGTGACCAGTATGGTCCATGGCTTATAACTCTTAAACAAACACTTTTATTTTGTTAAATCTCTATGGAAAAGATAAATGGGGAAAAAATATTTCTAGAACCAGGCTGCTACAAAAATGCATTGTTTGCACTCCATTAATCTCAATCATTTAATAATAATTGTAAAAAAAAAAAAAAGGTTCCCCTACTGAAAAAGAAAATGCTGACCTTTACAGCTGTCCCAGCATGTGCTCAGCTGGTTTGGCTGGTTTAGCAGGTTGATCTAAAAGCCTGACCAAATCAATTTATGCTATTTTTAGCTGTTTTATGTTCAGTATCAAGCCATTATTTTCCCCAGAGCTGACAGCATATACATTTTATTTGCCAATAAGCCATTGAACTAATTAAATTCTCCTAGCTGTCTTCTGTTCCTCTTTTATACACTGACTCTAGTTTTTTTCCAGACGTTTCCCATAGCTCGCGACCTCAACCCTCTTGCATCCCGTCTCTATGGCAACATGCGTCCGCGCGACAGCAGCTCAGCGATAGGGCCTTATCCGCTTCTTATAGATTTTTGAGGCTACTTTCTGTTTCCTTTACCTCTACTCTAACAATTTGTTCAATGAACATGTTGCTACAGCGTCTGCTCTGCATCAATCATGATTAGACCGAATGCGTCAGTCTATTCAATCGTGTATTAACGGGAATATAACGTTACATAGGCTATTCTGATATTGTACTAGGCCTGCACGCTTAAGAGCAAATAAATCATTCATAAAAGAGAAAAAGCAGCCGAGGCCTACGAGCTTTAGCAGAACAGGATGAAAAATATACTACAGGTGTTATTCATAATCTAGCATAATGTGCACTAAATAATTTGGTGTTTCTATTTTAACGTTAACTGTTTTTTATGGTAGATTTGGGCATGGAAAACACTCAAACGTCCCAAATAACAGCCGCGTGCAAATGACAGAAAGCATGTAATGTGGTTTTAATAATGCAAATATACTTACGCTTATGCGCACGAGCGCGTCCATAATGGATGTAAAGGTTTGCAACTCCGCATCTGCCATTGCTGAACTATGCCGATTGTTAGATAAATAGCAAATGAAATAAACGCTATTATTGAGCGCTTTTTCCACATAGAGAATCGTTAAAACAACTAACTGTTTATAAGATGAGGAGTCCGCGAAATAAAACAAAATGGTTGAGCATGCAGCTGAAATTGACGGCTGTTAAACCTATAGCCTACGTTACGTTATAATGATGTTTGTGTCTAAGATAGGTCCAATTTAACGTAATCCATGTTGATTTAGGGGGGCTCCAACAGTGTTTGCTGAGGTCTATTCTGACGGATGTTGTGCCATCCGATGGATGTTATGAGGTGTTTAGGGTGAGATCAGTGAAGAGCATGCGCATGGATGCTGAGCTGAGCATGCATGAGAGCCGCTTGGGTGGTATTACCTAATTGATAATGTCTATGGGTATTACAGTCTATGGTATACATATATGGATATAATGTAATAGAATATAATGTAATAGAATAGAATAGAATAGAATAGAATAGAATAGAATAGAATAGAATAGAATAGAATGTGGTGGTGAACGTGCTGCACTCTTCTGTCCACTAGATGGAGCTGTAGGGTTAGTACAGGGGAATTTACACTTGGCACAGGTTTTAGACGCTAGAAGCCCGTCATCTTTGCTCTGCTGCACGAGACTGAACAGAGAACTAAACCTGTCGCTTTACCTTATTGCTGTCCGACATGGGTGAGCTTAGCTTTTTCATTAACTATATCAAACGTTGAAATTTGAGCCATTGTTTTGCACGCATATATGATCATAAAAAGGGACAGATAGTAAACGGGTGGGCTAGTTAAAAGTTTTTAGCCTTTAAACGTAAAATAGGAACTTGCTGCAGGTTCTCATTTAAATCGCTTGTGAACATGAACAATAACTTGAATTGGGTTTTTTCGTCCCTTTGTGTTTCGAAAAAAGCTAAAGAAACAATAATATAACGTTACAGTATGAATGGTGTTAGCTCACCGCTAACAATGCTAAACATATCATACGTTTTCAATTGTTATCGGCATAGTATTATTAGAAAAGATTAATAATATAATAATACTAGTAATAATAACTTAATTCAGTCTATTTTAAAAAATAAAACAGTAGAAGAAAATTGTAGCCTCTTTAGTTGTTTCCACACGGAACGTTTTAAAGAGCGTAAGTTACACTGACGTGTCCAAATTCTTGCACATTTACCTGCTTCATAATAGATTCATAGTGCACTTTTCCCTTTATGTTTATGTTTGTTTTTTGCCTGTGTCTGCGTAACTTAATGTTTCTTTTCTGTAAATCAATAGATGACCAAATGTGTTTAATCTGAATCTTCACTCGTTCCCAAATTAATTATTCCGTAGTGAACACTAGCCTGTCGCGGAACCATTTTCTTAATTCTTTCTTAATATATTCAATTCAAATTTGACAGTTTTTTTTAAGTATTATAAAGCTTTAATTAATATTAGTTAATCATTTTCGATGTTTTAAAGCAATGAATGATCTTGTTTGTTTTGATCAGGTTTGGTGCAAAAAGGGGGCTTTGTGTGAGATTATTGATGACAACCTGCATTTTGCATCCCTCTTAAGATAATTTTCTATTGTCTGTTCAGATTTTATTTGAACAGTGCTTTAATTTACTGGACAATTTTTTAAATTTTTGTAATAAATGGATTTTGAAATTCAAATCTCTCTCTATCTCTCTCTCCCTCCCTCCCTCCAGCGGTGAACACAAGTACTTCGCTGGTGTTGTCCAGTCTGCTGTCCGTTCTGGTGTTTGCAGGAATGCAGATGTTCAGTCGGCAGCTGGGCTCTTCAGAGTGGCTGACCATCCTCGGGGGCTTCCTGGGGTCTGTGCTGTTTGTCTGCTCTCTTACAGTATCCTTCTGTTCCTTTGTCATGCATACAGTAGTAGATTGTCTAACCTTTAGGCTTAATATTACGTTTTTGCTCTGTTTGGCCTATCTGTTTTCGGTGTAGTTCTTAACCTGCAATTACAGGCTTTCAATAACCTGGAGAACCTTGTCTTCGGGAAAGGCTTCCAAGCCAAAATCTTCCCAGAGAGTAAGTGAATGACTTTACCTTATGATAAATACTGCTATTGTCTGATGTGTCCTCTTCACTTGCAGAAAGTTCAAATGAACGAAGAAACACTTACACTACCATAAAAAAGTAAAAAAAATCGCTTTGTTTTGTTTTTTTTCCAGCAAGGATGCATTAAAATATCTAAAAGCGACAGTAAAGACTTTAAATTATTTAAATATATATTTTTAAAATACACTAAACTAACAAAACAGTTGTTTTGAAACTGTAATAATGTTTCACAATATTACTGCTTTTACGATCAAATAAATGGGGGAAAAAAACAACTAAATCACAGACTTACAGCAGTCAGTGTATATTTAACCAGAAGATTTTAATAATGCCATTTTAATAATGTACAAATGCATATTTTGATAGCCAAATGTAATCATATTGAATTAAAATCTGAATGATTTTAATTAAGATTCAAAATATGTACTTAACTAAAAAATATTTCATCTCTGTTCTCTTAGTTCTCGTGTGCCTGTTCCTCTCTCTTTTTGCATCTGGTTTGGTGCATCGTGTGTGCGTGACAACGTGGTGAGTTACTTTTAAAAACGTTTAAATGTTTTTGATTTTCTCTCCTTTGGTTTTCTTTTTCTCTTTTGCTGTGTTTATTCCTCATTATAATATTACAAATATTATAATCATTTATTATGATGTTTGATATGTTGTTTTGGATAATATTGCACTATGTTCTTGATGATTATGAAAACTTTCTTGTATTATTATTTTGTGTATTATGAAATAAGTTTTATATAATTTTATATATATATAATTTTATTTATATAATTTCTGCATAATTTGAAAATAAGGACATTGTGTAAGTACTTAAAGGGGTGTTATCTATTTATCTATTCACATAACATAGTTTACTCAGTGTATCTTTTTATTTAGGTGTAGTCTACATGTGGCAACTGTGTTAAAACTATCCTGTACTCTGATAACTGCAGCTGAAGTTTGCTGCGATTACATAGCCTATAACTTTTTGAAATTTATACACGTTTGTCTTACACAAAATAGCATCAAACTAACTGGCTACTATACACAAACAGCGTTGGCATTGGTTAGCGCTTAACTGGTTTCCCTCAAAGATGACTGCAGCTGGAGAATTGAGATGTATAGATTCCGCTGCCGCGTCTGGTTTTAAAATGAATCAACAGCGCATTCATTTTAATAGACAAACAGAAAACTGCAATCAAGGCATTTGTCAATCGGAAAGATATCTTTGGCGTCCTTCCTACATGATTCGGCAAAAGTGTAACTTATCAGCTGGCTCCGATGGTCGCTAAGAAGATGGGACGAAAAGCCTGTGGTCGTTGTGGTTTCTCCTTTGGTCGCACTCATGGAGGATCAAGTAAAAGAAGCAACACTCGTTATTTTACTTCTAAAATAAGTAAGTTCTATAGTTGAAAACTGCGCCATGCAAAGTTGTTGAGTTACTGCATTGCTCTGATTGGTTGTAGGTTTATCGACTATCCAATTGAGTGCAGAGGGTTTTTTTTCCTGGTTCGGTTAAGACACGCCTCATAATCAAAGCCCTACGGAGCAGTATCAGACTCATATTCTGACTAGAATATGAGTATGACGAAGTCAGGCTAAATTCAGTCAGGAATGAGTACTTGCTCTGAGACACAATTCTGAGTTGAATAGGAACTATTTTCTTGACTGCGCAAAAATAGAGAAACTAATATCGACTATTGTATCTAAAATAAGATATTCAACATTTTGTTTATTGAACTGTTGTGCAAAAGCAATATTATCATTGCTTAATCGTTAATAAATGTTCTTAAAATACAATTAATTTCCTAGCATAGTTTGGTTTGAAAGCATTAGACGACTTTGACATGGATTACCTCAAAAATTGAGCTCTAACTTCAGATAAGCCTGTTTCTACACAATAATGTTGAGGAAGCTATAACTAATAACGTGGATTCAATTGTCTCAATCCACATAATCCAAGCCCTTAAAATGACAGTCTGTGCTTCATCTTAAGCAGAAACAGCAGCAAGGTTTAGAACAGGAGACATAGAGCTATCAAGAGCCTACCCATGATCCCCCGAGTTCTTTCAGTTTCTGCAAAGAACAACCACCATGTGAAGATGCCCTGAAATGAAAATCTCATGGTGTTCCCATGGTATTTTATACTCTCTAAATAAAATAAACACCATGAGACAGACGGTGAGAAGCAACACTGAACAGTATGCAACAGCTCCTACAATACGGCCCCTAACCTGTGGCTGCTTTTGAATGTCAGGAATTTCACAGTCCTAATAGTGCAGACGGCGAGGCCCCTCTCTAGCCTTGCCATGGCCCGAGAGGATCAGCAATGATCAAAAGATCCATACTCTATTTCCACAACCACCAGTGCCATGCCTAGGGACAGTTCATTCCAGGGGTCTGCTCCCTAAGTGGCGTTATAGCCGCTGATGATGGGACTCCCGGTTAAGACAAAGTCCCATAGGCGAGCAGTCTGGGTCTGAGAGTTCAGTGCAACGGGGTTATGTCATGTCTCACCTGGTCCTGGCTCTTGCTTTCCTCTTAAATTTGATTCTCATTTTTATTCCTGTGGGATAATATTTGGCAGATAGTGAATATGACAAATACCCTGTTTTGCATCTCGCAACTTGGAAGTATAAAGGGATAGTTCACCCAGAATCATTTACTCACCCTCATGTCATTCCAATTACTCTCCTCTATAAAACTCTCCTCTGTAAATGATATTTTGAAGAAGATTTCAACTGTTTTATCCAAACAAAAATTGTGTCTACAAAAAAACACTCTTTTCCTTTTCTTCAAAATCTTCTTTTGAGTTCCACAGAATAAAGAAAACCATATCAGTTTGGAATGACATGAGGGCGAGTAAATGCAAAATAAGTATATATACCAATATTGTTCACTATACTTATGCATGGAAGAAACTGCAATGCAAAATATGTTGAAAAAAAGTACCATCTTCGAAATAAAGAGCCAATCACCAACAGTTACGGTTGCAATTAAACGCAGTGTCCTGTTACTCATGCTTAGGACTGCACCTGTATTACCTGGACCAATCTGAAATATATGCCAATTTAAAGTAATTTTAGCATAACATACATTTGTGATGATTGAAATGCTTTTTTTAAATGATGTTTTTTTTAGATTTTGGTATTTCCCAGTTTAAATAGACAGAGGTTGGTCTTGAATGCCTGAAATAGCTGCCTGGAAAAGTTAATTGCAAATATGGCCACTAAGTGAACTGACTTTCCTGAAGGGAACTTGCATTTTTAGATGTTTTACAATGAACCATACTGTGGAGGGAAAACAATTTGGGTTAGACACTTAAGTTTAGACACCTCCAAAAAATATCTTTGCTGAGCAAAACAAATTCTTGTCTCTGAAAAAAAAAGAAAAATCAAATTAAAGGAAACTTTCAAGTACAGCTTGTATCACATAGTTGGAGGGTCAGATTCCAGCATGTCAAAGCTAATTTTCCAAGTCTATAAACTCAAAAATTTCAGTTTACAAATTAAAAAAATGAGATACGAAGCCAGAGAGGGACATAATTCTTCTGGTCGGAGGTGGACAGATGTGGTGGATGTTGTCTCGGAGGGGATTGTAAGTCCTTCTGCTGTTTGTAGACACACTGGGCTTTATAAATCCACAGGCCGAAGCAGGAGTGGACGCTGTGGTGGTCAACTAAAAAAATAGAAAAATACACCCGCAAATGCACCCTCAACGCGCTAGAAGCCTACAAACGATGAAGCTGCCGTGGATGGTTACGCCATGAGGTCATCATCTCATTGTTTATGAACTAAATTGGATCTGTAGTTATCTTTTGAGCTGGGGTGTCTACACTGCATTGTTAAGGCCCATTACAGTCACTACAGATCAGTACGGCAGACGCTCTCAACCAGGTTTGAATGTCAACAGTCGTGCCTGGGCATGATGATGATGATGATGATGAAGATGGCAGCTGGTATGCCCGAAATTAAATAAATGACGAAGTCCTGTATCCGAAGCATCCGAGTTTAGAACACAGAAGACTGTGATGTGTGCTTGTGTAAACCCAGCAACACATGCTCTCCGGTGCAGTTAAACATTTCAGGGAGTATTTATTTAAACAGGCAAATTGATACCTAAAATCCTTACACGAGGAATGCTAAAGTTAAATGAGTCGCTCTGGTAAGAAAAACACAAGGAGAAAGTTTTAAATTAGCCTGATTTGTTTGCGATTTCGGAGCAATTGTGGGTTTCGAAATAAAATTTGAAAGAGGTTTAGACATAATGCAAGGTATTGTTTTAGTGAATGATAATTTCCTTTCTGTCTGATCCAGGTTTGTGGAGTCGGTTACCCTAAGGGCTCTGCTACTCTTTCTCTCCCTCATTACACCAAACATTTTAGCAGTCGTGGCTCAGTGAATTTAGCTGCCACACACGAAACATTGTCATGAGGACTGTAAAGCACTAAGCTCATGAAAAAATAAGTATATGTGTACCTAAGTTGGCAATTGTTTTACTGTCATGAGAGAACTTGCAGTGAGACTTATTTCTTTTTATGAAAAATTCATTTCTGGGGAAATTTGCTCCAGGCTGTTTATTAATATATTAGGTTTCTACACTGTGTAATAAAAACACCGTGTTTTTTCAGTGTTGGGATTGTAAGAATAACAGTACAGCGGTCTGCCAGAACTCCTCATACATCACAGCCCACTTATTTCTGGCTGGAGACATGGCAGCAATCACCTTAACCAGTTGGCAGAGGCACAACAGACGTCTGTCTCAGGTCATCTGTCACTGACGGGTTCTCACGCAGACAAACTCCCACTCTCCCTTACGTTGCACCTTACCTCACCTGCCCAGTCCCACAGCTAACAACTTAAACAGCTCCGCAAACTGGGCATAACATGCGAAACATTACCTGAAATCTCGCCCTCAGATGGGTGTTTTTTTTTTCTGAAGCTTGCATCCCGGACTAACCGTGGTTCCTTTCTTTACCCACAGATACATCCAGGCCACTCAAGGAGATGGTTGAGTTTAGAGACAACGCTCACTACATGTTTCGGTTCACTTATGTGGCATCAAAAACACAGTGGAGATCTCTTCGTTGCCTTCTGTAGGAGACGGTCAAGCTTTCTTTTGTTTCATCTTTGGAAGCTGTGGACAATATGAGGAACTCAGTCGCGCTGGGCCAGCCTGGGATTCTACTACTTCTGGTCACATGTCCTTTGCTGACTATCCTGCAGGGTGTCACCTGTAAGGCAGAGAGTGGACACTTAGGGGACAATGATCCCGACAGGTGTATGAGACATCATTTTGTTGAGACAATCACACATCCTATCTACAAATGCAATTCAAAGGTAAGAACTCAAAATTTTGATGTTGCTCTTGTGATCCATAAAAAAAGGTTGGTTCAAAAAATGTCATTTATTATGTTTTCTAAGAAAATATCTGCCTGTTTGATCCAAATGTCAGCTAAACCAAGTTTGTATCCAGTTATATATTTTGTTTTGTAGAATTTTGAACAATATTTTTCATTTATACAACAAAAGTATTTAAAAGTAACATTTGCCAGTTTTTTTTCAAATCTGAACAATAACTTAAAGGGTAGTTTAACCAAAAACATGAATATCTTTCTTCTGTTGAACACAAAAGCAGTATTTTTCCCCTGCTATGGAAGTCAATGGTGTCCATCAACTGTCTGGTTACCAACATTCTTTAAAATATCTTCTTTTGTGTTCAGCAGAAGAAAGAAACTCATATAGGCTTGGAACACCTTGAGGATAAGTGATAACAGAATTTCAAGCTTTGTATGAACTATCCCCAACAGTAATTGAACAACCGTTCAGTGAGGGAGACAGTTTTGAACCACAAACACACAAGCAAATTAAAGGCTGTGAAACTAAAAAGAATCGCTCGTTAAAAAGAGGCGTAAAATAGTCATGTTACAGCTTATGAAGTGTTTGTTGTAGTTAGTTTTAAAGTTGTTTTCAGTAATTTAAATAAACTGAAAATATGCAGTAAATGAAATGAAAAACTTTAAAAATGAAAAACTGGCAACTAACAATGCTGAAGTTCAAAAATTACACACACAAAAAAACTATTCAGATTTTTTTTTTTTTCAAAACTAAAACGTAACCTAAAATTGTAATGAACATTGGTAATAATGAGCCAATAAAAATCTTCACAAATATTATAATAGTAATAATAAATCACATTAACATGCACACAATTAAATTTGATGAAACTGCAAATAGACACACATAAAGCGTTCCCGTATCTCACAAATGGCGATTTCAGATTACTGCTACACATTTTTTTTTTTTTTTTTTTTGTCTCATATCAGTACGGAGGAGAAAAAAGACTTAACATCCAAGTAAAAGGAACACAAAAATTGAGGAACACTTGTAGCTTATTGAATTACAAAATAATGGTCTGGGAGGTCAGGTCTCCTTGTAAAACAATACACTCCCTACACCCACAACTTTTCTGCTAACAAGCTGCTTAAAAACAAATCAAGTCTCCTGATGCTTTAGAATGTTTTACATTTAAACGCTGACCCTAGGGATGTCCTTCATAATTAGAACCCAGAAACCTTGTTTTCATTTATTGAATCAGATAGCATGGCTGGCTTGTCTAATGACCTCTACCTTTAACTACTTTGACACCTTGGCAAGGAACACTGCCTGCCTGTGCGGCCTAAAGCCTCGCCAGAAATAAGCACTCATGAGGTGCATAAAATGTCTGGAGGTGGCACAGTTCCAAGGCTCCAAACAGTGTTACGCCGGACTCATTTTTTGCTTATCGAAACAATGAGTGCCTCAGATACGTCCCCTCAAAATAAGCCATCGATAATAAATGGGATGAGTTCCAGATGCTCTGATTCACCTGTTCCCCTCAGAAGGACAGCCTCTCACGATCTGTTATTTTGTCAATTGAGTTTCTCAGGCTCCCGCTCATACAAACCCAGCTGGGCTGTGTCAACAAATATTCAACATCCAATAAACTGAAGATGAGCTAGTCAGCCACCTGTGCTGGAGCTAAAAATCTTCATTCTGCAAGCATTACACAAACGGTATTTTCTAATTACCAGACAAACAGCGTGATTTTCCAAAAGCAGTGAGTAGAAAATGGAAAACGTGGTTAGGTAAAATTTCCTTCAAGGATCCAAATAAAGCAGCTGAATCTCTCTGAAGTAATTAAAACCAACTCTGCGTGCATGATTGCTTCCAGAAAGTAATTTCTGAACAGGGCTGTAAAATACTGATATTCCAATTAATCATAATCTCCATGTAGATTCCTAAAATCCATCACCTTTATTTTTCCGTTTTCAGTGGCGTATACTCCTTGTGCTCCTCATCAGTTTTTATCTTTAAACAGTCTTTATCTTTGAATTTTATTCAGCAAAATTAGCCAATCTTTATTCAAGTAATTTTGTCCATTTGATGATAGAAAGTTATATTTTCAAAAGGCAAATTCCCTAAAAACATTGATCAACTTCCGAACCGTGGAAAAATTACGAGAAATATAACCTTGTCTTTTTTTCATTTGTCATTGACATACACAATAAACGAATCGTTCACGAAGGACCACCATCAGTCTTACGGTATGGCAGGTCATATTTTGTTTGAGTTTGCAGTCTGAATTTCAATGATACAACAAACTTAGTGAACTTAGTGAAGACTATGGCTGTGTCCGAAATCTTCACTCAAACCACTACTCCCAGTAGAGCTCTATATAGTGAACTCACCAGCATAATAATGATAAGAAACACCACTTTCGGACAGTACGGACTTGGGTTTCGGAAACTTGGGCTTGGGTTAGTGACCATCGGTTGTACACTACTTTTCAAAATGCATTCTGGGATACATTGAGTGGACTATACGGTATGATAATCATCACTATACATTCGGACAGCAATACAAAATGGTGAGCTCACCATATAGTCCACTATATAGTGAGTAGTGGGAGATTTCGGACACAGCCTATATGATTCATGAACAAATATCCCTTAGAGAATCAAAACCATTCAGAGCAACCAGTGTACTCACAAAAAATTACAGCACAATTTTGAGAGTGATTTCTTTACACAAATATTTCCAAACAAATCCAGACGACAAGAGGGATACAAACTCAGTGTTTCTGGACTCTGCACTCTTGAAACTCTATAATGAACAACTCAATAACAGTTTTAGAAGCTTCCCTGTGTAATTTACAGCATCAACTGGGAGATCACTTCTTTGATACGCAAGCAAAACGTATTCTATTACTGAAATATACCCAACTCGATCGGAATCAAATAAAATTGAATCAAACTGAGAGATTGTGAACTGGAAAATCAGCTCTACTGGTTAAAAGCAACAACCCAACAGTGAAATATTTTATTAGTTTCTGATTGACAGACATCGGCATGTACACAGGCCCATTGTCTAAAAGCAGCACAATGGATTGAGCTCAACGCAGTCACCTTTAAAGAAGCCTATTACACATTGCATTAGTTATGAGGATGGCTGTTGCTTCCATGCAAATTTCAGTAGTGCTACACAATAGGGTCCACCTGCGCAGTCACTCTGAGATAAATATAGACGGGAAGAAGAGCTTACAACTGCTGCCCAGCTTTTGTCACCTTGCCATGTTTCCTTGGATATCCATCTTCTGTGGCCACACACCTCCACTGCACCCCCCTCTGAAATCCCCCACATCTATCCTTCGGTTGTTTTACGAACATGGCCGTATGCCTACAGTTTCGGGTGACATTAAATAATGACATCAGCTAAAAGCAGCAAGTCAATGCCGCTTCATTCATGGATGTCGGACCACGAGTGATGCATATCGGGTGCTTTTTGGCTTCAGATGGGCTAGTGTTCCTTATAATGGGGGTGACACTCCACTAACACTATGCAGCTGAAAGACAACATGACATAGGAGTCCATTTACGGAGTGTTCAGGAATGTGGCGGCCCGCGGTCTGGCCAGCACCTCATATCCCGAATCAGTAGACCATTGAACTGGGTCACGTTTGTGCCTATCATTACAGATGAGCATCACTCATTAACCTTTAATTACGAGAGAACTCTCATGTAGGACAGAGCTTTTCAAAGGGGGATTTTTTCTGATGAGCGAATCTCTCTTTATCAGCAAGTGAACTCCAGCGATGTAGCCAGGTGGATCACTGACCCCCATAAATCGGTCCTGCGAAGTGCAAAGCCTTTCATCTGTCACACAACAATCCTCACAAAGCAGATGAGGCAAATTTGTGAGATTGAGGTATTTGGGGGAGTCAAGTAGCCTGAGCATCCAGGTCTGGGAGAGATCAACCACACTCCCATCACCATGCAGGTGCAAGGTCAAAGTGAGAGAGTACACAAGCTTTCTTTGTTCAACACTGCAAACTTTCTCAGGAAACTTATCTTAGTTCTTCTGACACGGGGTTCAAATTAGGTATGGCACAGGACGCTTTCTTTTGTGCAGTGTCAGACAACGAAGGATGCTGGTAAAACTGCTTAGTCAGAAAATCTTACACACATTCCAGTTTTTGTTGATGTCTTCAAAACTGGGCGAAGGGCCAATTTGGGACTAAAGAAATGGAGACTGAAATTTCTTCAAACAAAACTAATAAACAAATTGGGCTTTACAAAGTTATATCATTTTACAAATGATCGACATAGGTTTTTTTTTTCTCTTACTGCACTTATATGATCAGAAGAACCTAAAATGCTTTATAACCTGAATATATTCACCTCTGACACATCAATTGAATTCTGTAAATGTGGTTTGATTTGGCACAATCAAACAGTGAAGTACACTCTTAGAAGAAATGGTTCTATTTAGAACCAGAAATGGTTCCATCCCCCGCTTCATATATGAAACTCCAAAATGGTTCTATATGGAACCATTTTTTTTTTTTGGGTAAAAGGTTCTATTGGCCAAGTACGGAACCCCAAGGTTCTATATAGAACCCAGAGGAACCCTTTTTTAAGAGTGTATAAAACCTTTTAGAGGTTCCAAATACGTAGCGCTGAGAGAACCTTTTAAGGTTCTATATAGAACCTTTTCTTCTAAGAGTGTAATCCAGAACCTAACAAGAATCAACAATGAAATGCTATTTCTAAGAGTGTATGATGATGTTACATGACCAGTCATGGGAATGAAGAGAACCAGTCTTCAGAGAATCAGAAAATTCAACTGGGAACAAACACTTGTTTAGAAAATATTAAGCACGATTTAAAAAAACCTTTGCAATGCCCAGTGCCGTAATGTAAATAGTATCAAATGTGGCACTAAACAATAGCCTGAGAATTATTTTGTGTAAAACATTGAGTGTGTGTGTCGGCGAACGTTCTCGGCATGAAATCTGTCTCTCACATGGTTTCTTCATCAAGAAACCTTGGATGTTCTGTTACGGTGTAAAAATAAACAAAAACCCATTAAGTAGGCTATAAATTACACAGAGTTGCATGTAGCTATGGTGTTAACGTTCTCACATTTGAATGTTTACCACGGCACGGCTTTTTTTGGAAAAAAATTATAGTGCCTTTTGTGTTTAAAACAACAGATAAAGTAATATTTATTGTATAGTTGTGTGCACTATAAGTCATCTCTACATTCTGCCGAAGTTACGTTATCTAATCTAACATTACTGGCTTGATCAGTCACACACGAAAGTAATAATACTAAGATACGGTGCGATATTTCAAAATATATACTGTAACTGAGTGTGTATATACAATAAACAGTGACGTGTCGAGGTGTCTCTCCTACTGTTTGAAAAACACGGACCTGTGATTCTGCTTTGCGAATCGTGATTGACAGCGCTCTGATCCAAAGGCGTCCAATCCGCAAAAAAAAAAAAAAAAAAAAAAAAAAATAGAAATTTCCTGGAAGTTTTTAAGGGTAGTGGCAAATTCGTTCCGCAAAAAAAAAAAAAAAAAAAAAAA
>JAOTRC010000008.1:15263223-15281633 GCA_027497675.1 Cyprinella lutrensis | reverse complement strand
GAGCACATATATTTTTGAAAGAACTAAGTGTTTTTAGCTAAGAATAAACTAAAAGAGTTACACAGTGTAGCTTTAAAGCTGTTTGTTTGTTGTATTAGTGTTTTTATCGCAATGTAACCGAGGATGAGCACTCAACCTTTTCTCTCTGTGATTGAACAGTTTTCTACCTATTTCCCTGGATATTTTGATGGCCAGTACTGGCTGTGGTGGGTTTTCCTTGTTGTAGGTGAGTGTATATTTGCACATTAGTGTATATAAATAAATATAAAATTGAAAACATCCTCACAACTAATGTTATTTTGAACACACCCAGGATTCCTGCTGTTCTTCCGGGGATTTGTTAACTACTCCAGAGTTCGCAACATGGCCGACCATTCAATGTCCACCCTTCCCCGAACCCGCGTTCTTTTTATCTATTAGGTAAATCATAATATTTACTGGCTTTTATTAGATGGGTTTATGTGTAAGCATTGCATTAGCGGAAAACAAATTAAAAGACAACCTTTCTGTGATCTGAATGATTGTGGAGATGATATTAACATGAAGGTGAAGTATCTTCTCTTTCTGATTTTTGGGAATAGATTAAAAATCTCAGGATAATTGCGAAATGAACAAAACGGCAAAGTCAGAGAGCCACCCACAGCTTTTTTTTTTTCCAATCGTCAGGACAACAAAGAAGAGTACATCTGCTTCATTTCTCAGTTGTTTGCACAATGCAAGTAATTTCATTGGCATTTTATACTAAAGGATTCAACCGTTTATCAGTGCTTAAAGTGTAGACGTACAGTATGCATTCATTATGGGGTTTGAACTTGCTTACATTTGCATGTAGCAGTTACATTAGCAGTCAAGGCATCAGAGAATCTGTTTTTTGTCAAATTCCCAGTCACTGTTTGTTTCTGTGGGTTTTCTTTTAATCGTGGGGGAGGGAGGGGGCGGGGGGAGCTTGTGATTTTACTTTGTGAGTAAATCTATAGTAACTGAACTTTCTTTTGTGAACTAGAAAAAGAGTATGTATATACAGTATACGAGAAGAGTGATATTAAACGTTATAAAGATGCACTTTTAAGATATAAACAGAACAACGCAGAGGAATTGCCAGGTCCTTGTAAAGCCAAGAGCATATTAGGGCAAAGTTCATTCGAGATTATGTAAGCCCTTTTCAAATTACTTTCACAATAAGGACCAAACTACGCATTTAATAAAAGCTAAGCCTAGATTCATAGCAGTTCAGTGTAAACGGCAAACTAATTGAGCATTCAAGCACACCTGATTATGTAATGCGCTTGATCAATCGGTGATCTGGTGTGAATAGAATGTTTTATGATGCCAAATGTAGCAGTAGATGATTCATTGATCTTTGTTTTCATTGAAGACTTCAGTATGAGATAGTGCTTCACAATATGTTGTTTGTGATTTGTATGTTTTACACCTGTCAAGTAACTTTTAATAAATGTATCATCTATGGCAACGCTGATCACATGGTGCATTTGTCAGTTATTATACCATCATTAGATTTACGCTCAAGGCTGCATTTATTTGATCAAAAATACAGTAATATTGTGGAATATCATTACAATTAAAAAAACACCATAGAATTAAAAAAGGTAGCTGTAGTCCTTGGTGGAAACAGGCTTACATAGTTTCCTATTTGAATATATTTAAAAATAGAATTTATTTCGTGATGCAAAGCTGAATTTTCAGCATCGTTATTCCAGTCTTCAGTCACATGATCCTTTCGAGATCAAAAGAACTTTTATTTGAAATGGATATCATTTGTAAATGTTATTACTGTCTCCATCTCCATTTATCAGTTAAATGCATCCTAGCTGAAAAGAATAAATAGAAGTTTTAATTCTAATCGGCTTTTGAACATTATTATTTCTCACATACTGTTTAAACACTGTCACTGCCACAGTGTCATCATTTTACATCCTCAGTTGAAGATGAATTGCAGACTTTTACATATAAATCTATTATATTTTTTTATAAATCTAATAAATCAATTAAATATAAATCTATTTTGTGTGTTAGTTAAGATTTAGGTGTCTTAAGTTATGAATGAATGTTTTTTTATCCCATCAAAATAAGTTAAGCAACTTTTTATTCACACAAGATTCAACTCTTTTTTTAAGTCAGTTTATTGCAATTTAAGTTGAAATGACTAAAGCACAATTAAATTTTTACAGTATTGTACAGTACTATCTAATTGTAGTAATGTTCACCATTCATTGTTAACAGTTATAACTACATAAAAATACAGTGGGGCCAAAAAGTATTTAGTCAGCCACTGATTGTGAAAGATCTCCTACTTAGAATAATGAGAGAGGTCTGTAATTTTCATCATCGTACACTTCAACTATGAGAGACAAAAAACCCACATTGTAGGATTTTTAAAGAATGTATTTGTAAATTATAGTGGACAATAAGTATTTGGTCACCCACAAACCAGCAAGATTTCATGCTCTCACAGACCTGTAACTTTTTCTTTAAGAAGCTCTTCTGTCCTCCACTCGTTACCTGTATTATTGCCACCTGTTTGAACCCGTTATCTGTATAAAAGACACCTGTCCACAGCCTCAAAGAGTCACACTCCAAACTCAACCATGGCCAAGACCAAAGAGCTGTTGAAGGACATCAGGAAGAAAATTGTAGACCTGCAATGGGCTGGGAAGAGTGAATCTACATTAGGCAAGCAGCTTGGTGTGAAAAAATCAACTGTGGGAGCAATTGTAAGAAAATGTAAGACATACAAGACCACTGATAATCTTCCTCGATCTGGGGCTCCACGCAAGATCTCATCCTGTGCGGTCAAAATGATCATGAGAACGGTGAGCAAAAATCCCAGAACTACATGGAGGGACCTGATGAATGCAGAGAGCTGGGACCAAAGTAACAAAGGCTACCATAAGTAACACACTACACCGAGAGGGACTCAAATCCTGCAGTGCCAGGTGTGTCCCCCTGCTTAAGCCAGTACATGTCCAGGCCTGTCGGAAGTTTGCCAGAGAGCATATGGATGATCTAAAAGAGGATTGGGAGAAAATCATGTGGCAGATGAAACCAAAATAGAACTTTTTTGTAAAAACTCAACTCGTCATGTTTGGAGGAAGAAGAATGGAGAGTTGCATCCCATGAACACCATACCTACTGTAAAGAATGGGGGAGGAAACATCATGCTTTGGGGCGGTTTTTCTGCAAAGGGGACAGGAAAACTGATCTGTATTGAGGGAAGAATGAACGGGGCCATGTATCATGAGATTTTAAGCCAAAACCTCCTTCCATCAGTGAGAGCCTTGAAGATGAAACATGGCTGGATCTTCCAGCATGACAATGATCCCAAACATACAGCCTGGGCAACGAAGGAGTGGCTCCATAAAAAGCATTTCAAGGTCCTGGAGTGGCCTAGCCAGTTTTCAGATCTCAACTCCATAGAAAATTTGCGGAGTCTGTGTTGCCCTGCGACAGCCCCAAAACATCACTGTTCTAGAGGAGATTTGCATGGAGGAATGGGCCAAAATACAGTGTGTGCAAACCTGGTGAAGACTTACGGGAAACATTTGACCTCTGTCATTGCCAACAAAGGTTATGTTACAAACAAATTATTGAGCTGAACTTTTGTTATTGACCAAATACTTATTTTCCACCACAATTTACAAATAAATTCTTTAAAAATCCTACAATGTGATTTCCTCATTTTGTCTCTCATAGTTGAAGTGAACCTATGATGAAAATTACAGACCTCTCTCATCATTCTAAGTAGGAGAACTTGCACAATTAGTGGCTGACTAAATACTTTTTGTCCCCACTGTATATATTCAAACACACGTACCAATAGACTAAACAAGTTTTTTTGACAGATAATTTTGTCCTCTAAGGACCTTAGAGTAACTTTTAATATTGACACATAAGAGTTTAAAGAAATGTGTATTATTGTTATTCTTGTTTGCAGTGAAAATAATGATCATGTAAGTTACATCTAAATCTGTGGTGTAGCTACTGAAGGGAAAGCTAAGAAAACAGGAGACTTTCCTGATGAATGTACATTAAGTCATATGGACTGACTGCAGAAAAACAGATGTTTACAGTGTGTTACAGTAGTACGATCAACATTACGGTAAATTGATAAATATATTACATTATTTCCTAACAGCGCAGAGATTCTGGTGAGACGAATTCAACATACAGCTTTGCGTTACACAGGACGAGACAAGGGCCACACATAGGATTTACAAAAGAAACTCGATAACTTACACCTGATTTTTAATTAAACATACGCTATGTACAGTCCACAGCATACTTTTTTCAGAACTACCGAAAAGATCCTGAGTTTGTAGTAATGTAGGTTTCTCAGCATAAATGAATCTAATCGGGGCAGACGGGCATCTGCACCACAAAAGGACGACTTATTCCAATGAAAACAACACAAAATCCAGTATTTTCCCACTGAAAACACATAAGACTCCAGGATTCCTTAAAAGTAGGGACGGGGATGCACCATTAGAAGGTGTGTGTGCGTGTTTGCACATACCATCTAAGAAGCCAGAGGAGGTCAGCTTTTTACGGTGTGCGTGAGCGTAATCTTGTAGGTTAGGAGCGCTGGAGGAGCCGCCCAGCACCATGGTGCTAAACAAGCCAGCACAATGTGACCCTGATGGAGTTAGAGAAGATACATACAGCAATCGGGTGTTCCCAGAGACGCCTAGCAGTGCATGCAGCATGCAGCATTTATTACAGATTCTTGCCACAGAATGAGTAGTGCAGCCTCACTGAAAGCATCCCATAATGACAGTAATGTCTTTTGTCATTGTAACCAAGTTAGGTAAAACTTGTTTAGGTGAAAATCTTCAGAGGACCTCACTTTAGAGAGAAAATAAAAACACTCGTCCGACCAAGAAGACATTATCTTTAGGGTCACGTGAAGTGACATATTACTAAATAAAGTAAGACTAAGTTACCTGAGTGATACACTTGCACCATCTTTACTACAACTGCTGCAACTATTACAGTAATTAACTATTCATTGTTTTTTGCATTACGGCAAATCTGTATTAATGGAACAATTTGCTGTGAATGACCAGAATGCATTTGGCTTTTGTTTGGGTGAACACATTTTTACACCAGACAGAAAAACTCTTCAAGTGGCAAGCTTCATAGTTTTATGATGTTGTTTAAATCTGTGCCACTTTGTTATGTCACTTCACAAATCACGATCCCATTGATGTCGCATCACAAAAAACCAAACTAAATCACACAAGCTCTTAGTGGTTTGAAAGATCAGTGGATTTTCTCTAAATTTTGAGAGCTGACATGAAGAACACATGCTTGTCCATGTGCAAATTTCCCCCAAGCCAACATTTTAGATTAAATAGTAGGTCCTTTAACCTTTCGTCTTCTCTATAGTTTCAAAATCCTGCAGTATGACAAAAGAATTAACTTCAATTAATACAAAATGCGATTACTCTCTATTACGGGCTCAAAAAGCTGCATGTATAATAATTTCTAAAAATAAATAAAGAAAAAATTAAATATACAATACTAGGGCCAGTTGTATTATTGTATGTGAGACTGTCGGTAACACTTTACTTGAAGGAGTGTGCAGAAGACTGACATGATACCTTCATAAGCATGACATGACACAAGGAAGGTTTATGCATGTTTATGACAACTGTCATTAAGACTCATTTGCTCAATTATTACATTTTTAATGAAAATATTACATTGAGATGTCTTTGTTATGACAACTTGACATAAACCAATGCATCATAACCGGTCAGTGTCTTTGTTATCACAACTTGACATTACTAAGACAACACAACCTGTCATAAATATGTCATAAACATGAAATAACTAGCCTGGACGCCAGCCCGAACTCCGCCCACAACATTTTTTGGTCGGGAAGTTCGGTCTGGACTCAATCCATTGAGGGGTAATTATGATCAGTCAAAAAATGATCCGCATCTGTTGTAAAATAAATCGACAAGAATCAAGGCATTTGTCGATCTGAAAGATATTTTTGCCGTCCAACATGAATTCGGCAAAAGTGTAACTTATCAGCAGGCTCCGATGGTCGCTAAGAAGATGGAACATAATAAAAAAGCCTGTGGTTGTTGTGGTTTCTCTTTTGGTCGCACTCATGGAGGACCAAGTAACAGAAGCAACACTGGTTATTTTACTTCTAAAAAAAGTAAGTTCAGTTGACAACTGTGATATGCAAAGTAGTTGACTTACTGCATTGCTCTGATTGGTTGTAGGTCTACCGACTATCCAATTGAGTGCAGAATTTTTTTAAAAAATTTTTTCCTGGTTCGATTAAGACACGCCTCATAATCAAGCCCAATAAAGCAGTTTCAGACTCATATTCTCACTACAATATGAGTATGACAAAGTCAGGCTAAAAATTGTTGACAACCCACTTGAATTTTGTAGGCTACCTGTCAAATTGGTCAAATATACCTCATTCAACACTGTTAATTTGTTCTTTCTTTCTCTGTTCTCTCCAATATAGCCTGATCTTCTCTGTCATCGCACTGTACTACATCAACAAAGTGTCAGCAGCTCTTTACCAGGCAGCACCTGCTCCAGCCCCGGCCAAACTCACCAGCAAGGGCAAAAGGAAGAACTAAAGCACTTATGACATCAGCCACCACACCGCTGTATGCTAAAGCTACAAAATCAGATGTGTTTGCCAGCAGCAGACTTTTTATCCATTCCATCCACACTGAAAAATAACTAAACACATTGTCATACCAGTCATAGATGTGTGGTTTTTGGTTCTGTTTACAAAATTGTTTTTGTTTAAGGGGTTTGTTATTAAAAGTTGATATAAAAAAAATCAATGGCCCTTCAGAGAGTTACTCTTGTTTTCCTTTTATGGTCGGCACAAAATGAAAATGTACTTAATGCATCTTATTTTGATGGATTCATTCATTTAAATGCAAAGGAAGTACTTAAAAATCATACAACGTGATTTTCTGGATTTTTTAGATTCCGTCACTCACCGTTGAAGAGTACCTATGATAAAAATGACAGACTTGTACATGCTTGTAAGTGGGAAAACCTGCAAAATTGGCAGTGTATGAAATACTCATTCTCCCCTCTAATTGTACCTTTTCCGGTGAAACTGCAGAATTCGCCCAAGTGAAGTATGCTGGACTTCTCCAGTCATCTAGTCCCACCTTAAACCCACCGTTTTCTTAAAATTTGTTGTCAAACTCACATTCAGTTCATTCAACAACTGATGGATCAAACCAAGTCCCCAGCCTAAATTTCACTGTACATCCCAAGTTTCGTAATGACTTTAATGTGAATTTTCGGTTGCAGACAAAATGTAAACTGCAGTTTATTTAGAAATAATTATTATTGCATTGAGTTGTTAAACTCCAAATGACTAAAATTTTATTGCATTGAGTTGTGATAATAATTATTATTGCATTGAGTTGTTAGACTCCAAATGACTAACCTGCCAAGTGATTTCAGTGTATGCTAAAAAGTGCTGGTTTCATGCCTAAGGCCTCACAATGCATCCTGGGATTCTCAGCTGACTCAGTCAGTCCTGCTACTGACCCTGCACAAAAAACTCAATCATTGTCATTGTATTTATCCTACTCACTCCTCACACGCAGATAAGCTTCAAATTAGCATGGAATTAAAAGAATGCTCTACCGCAGTTGACGCTCACCCAAATCTTTGTAATGCTTTTCAAATTAAAACCAGATAGTTGCCTTGCTCTGTGGTTCTCCCAGGCTATATGAACATAATCATTGATTATTCAGAAGGACAAAAAACTAGTGGAAGCCCATTGGTTTAGTAACTAGTTTAGTTATTTTCCACATCGTTTTATATCTTTTCTGGTTGGACCAATGCTGTAGTTGTGAAAGTCAATGTTTTCTCCCCTTCGTGTTGCTTTCGTTATAACATTAATGCATAGATGTTTATCTTTTTTTAGCCCTTTGTGGAAAAAAACTGCCAGTTAGTCCACTTGAAAACAATGTCATGCCCTAACTTGAAAGGAATGTAAAGAGAGAATTGAAGTGGCAAAAAAACTTCAGAGATGTGTAAAGAATTCAAGTATAACAAAAACAATTGTGCTTACTAAAACACCATGCGTCATCCACCCATGACCGTTCTCTCTCTTCCCCTTTTCTCATGTTCTATAAAGATTACATTTCATTTTCAAAGTGATATAATCTTTAGTAGTGTCTTGCTGAACACAAAAGATATTTATAAGACTTTAGGTAACCACAGTTGATGTACTCCATTGACTTCCATATGGGAAAAATAAAGTCAATGGGGCTTATCAACTGTTTGGTTGCAGACATCTTCAAAATATCTTCTTTTGTGTTCAGCAGAATAAATAAATTCATACAGGCTTGGAACAATTTAAGGGCGAGTACATGATGACTGAATTTTCTTTTTTGGGTGAACTACCCCTTTAAAGGCACTTCCTGTGTGCTGGGTAGAGACATCCCCTCATGCCTACTGTGCAGATTGAAACAGGCCATGTCTTATCTTTGCCAAAAACAGCAGCCCTTCCCTTAAAATAATGCCTTGCCAAGCATCCTTTTCTAACATTTTTTTCAAAGTGGAGAGTCAGACATGTTGTGTAATGTCAGACGAGTTGCATTGTGAAAGTTTTGAGTCACACACTTGGTGAAATGGTGGATATAGGAATAAAAAGGGCTGGTCCTCCTTGTGAAAACATACTGACTTAACATTCATTCAACATGCATAGGAATGCACTGACCGTATGGAGTACATATTAATATACTGTGTGTGTGTGTGTGTGTGTGTGTATTCCACTGGTGCAAAATGCACTAGTGGCAACTGTTCTGCCTAAAAACAATCTGTCATTGTGAAAAAGGAGTATATCTTATACTTTTAAAAAGAGTACTGAAATAAAAGGATATACTGAAATACAAACTCAATGTAATGTTTTTGAACACTTAATTTTTCTGTGTTTTTGAACAATAATAATTTAGTGAAAATGTATTATTACATTTATATTTACTTAGTTTAACATAAGAGTGTTTTTTCTTAGCCACTTAAAGGACTTGCATCCATCTTTATGTAATTTCATAATTCTGTTGTCATTTAAAAATGATGTACACATATTTAAATAAGTGTACTGACAAGCATTGTGGTATTTACATGGATCTTTAATTAGACGTTTGATGAAACAATTTATAAAAACACAGTTAAAATCATAATCAAGTTTACATGCTGTAATGTGTTAATCAGCACTTCAAACTAAGAATACTTCTTTAAAGCACTACAAAAGATTTAAAAAAAAATGCAACAATATAGCATTAAAATGCACAGTCATGAAAGTCTACTCGCTTTAAGTACATTTAATTTGCCTTTTATTTTAATAATATATCTGCAAGTATGCTACGTTTTAGAATATAAGACTTGAAGTAGGCTACATTAGGTATGCGCACTTCTATTTCACAAGTGTGGTTTGCTGGTTTAGCTGGTTGATGGTCTAACTGGTTTCGCGCGTGATTGACTTTAAGGTGTGTTTTGTTCCAGCAGAAGTGATTGGATTTTCTCGTTCATATATCTGTAATAGGAGCACTGTTCAATTAATTTACATTTTCATTCGCGTTTGTACTGTAAACCCGTCAGCGTTTCCAGTCACGTTAAGCCCTAAACAGTTAACATTTACAGTTCCCAGTCCCACCCAACTTCACACTCATTCGGGCGGAGCCCCGGTATAAATTCCTCCTCTGCTTGACCAACTCTTGCACAGGACATTCAGTACATTTTTTCATCTTCAGGTGACGCTCTGCCTTTTATCAAAGTAAGTACGCAAACTTTTTAACTTCTGTTTACATTTCAATAGGCATAGTAGGCTATAGCATTGTTTTAGTTACCGACTGAGTACTTTTTGGCATGACATTACTTTTTAAAGGTTTTTACCTTATTGCAAGGTTTCTACTTGTTAAGTGATGGTAGTAATAAATGACTTTGAAATACGAACTGCACTTTTTAAATGGTAAATGGTGTGTGTTGGGAGACTGTGTTAGTGTATCAGTGTGTGCACAGATTTGATGTCAGTGTCACTAACTTTATCTAAACGTTTTTATAGTTAGAATAAAAGTTAACAATAACAGATTAATTCTGAAATACTTTAAACAATTACATCAGGACATAGGCCTTCTTATAATAAATGTCTTTTTAATGCATATTTTTGGCATTACATCTAGTGGGCATTACTCACACTTTGGCTTATTTCCAAATGGAAAAATCCACCTCAGTTTCCCAATCTGCTCAATGGGAGAACAATGTCTGTTTGCATAATATCCAGTTTGATTAAGGGATGAGACAGAAAAACTAACACATTATCTCTCACTGCAGACAATCAAAATGCCTTCTGACCTGGAGAGAGCTATGGAAACTCTGATCATGGTGTTTCACCGTTATGCCGACACAGAGGGTAGCAAATCATCCCTGAGTCGCAAAGAGCTCAAACTGCTGATGGAGAAAGAACTGTCTAGCTTTCTGAAGGTACACGTTTTCATCTATCACCCAAGACAGGATAACTTTAAACATTGGCCTGGGCCCTGTAATGATTTTGTGCTTTGGAAAGATTCATGCACAAAAGAACCATGAATGGCAATAAAGAACCTTTAATTTTAACGGTATAGCATGGGCAGGGCTGTACCAAGCATGGGGCGGGACCCATTGCAAGGTAGTGGAAACACCCCCTGGTCCGTTCCCCTTAAGTGCGGAGCCTTGTAGGAGGGACCAGAGCAAGGGGCCTCTGAAATCCATTCCGAATCGTTCAGATCTTCTTCATATTTCACTCTTTTTCCATAATCTGTGGAAACCTACTTCAGATTCTATTAAATTGCAAACATGTATCTTTTGTTTCTGCTAGACTCAGAAGGACCCTGCTGCCATTGACAGGATTATGAGGGATCTGGACTCTAATGGAGATGGAGAGGTGAATTTTGAAGAGTTCGTGTCTCTTGTGGTGGGCCTCTCCATTGCCTGTGAACAGATCTACCAGCTGCATAAGCAGACTCCTGCTGGTGTCAAAAAGAATTAAATAACCAAACGTGAAGGCAACAAAAAATTGTTAATATGTTTTTCACTTTCAGCCACATACCTTGAAGTTCTTACAACAGTTACACTGTATGTATGTTTTGCAAAAGATTATGTTTTGTCATTTTTGTGGTATTCAAATGTTTAAATTTTTATAAGTGTTAGCATCGGGCACAAAATATATTCTCAAAGGTCCTGTAAGTTCCACCATGGAAATAAACACTCATTAATTTTCTGTTCATGGCTGGATTCCAAAATACTTCGCAAAATTAAAAAGATATCAGATCAGACGTTAATCTGATGAAACTCTTGGAGACATTCTAAAAAGAAAATGCAAAATGCCCTTTATGATTGTTTTAAGGGTGGAGACACATTGGAACTTAAAACATCTCAGATTGAGTTTGAGAGAATCAAATACAATCTTAACATTGAATATTTTCCAGAACTAAGCCTCTGAGAACTTTTGCTTAAATTAATATTTATAAAATAAGGATAATTCTACAGAACGGTTCCATTTTTGTCCTTCATGCAGATGTCCTCCATGGGTTTAAAAACATTTGATTATATCAGATTTAAATTCTCTTTACTCAAGCACAATGCTTGTAATATTAAGTTACTTGTCAGCTCTGTTATACTTTCTGTGGGCATGATTATGTCCCAACAAACAGCATATTTATTCAACTTAAAATGATAATGCAATATATTAACACATGATATAGGCTACCTGATTTTTTTTTTGTGATCAGTATTTTTTTATTAAGTTAACATACCAGATACAAATCAACTCTAGCTGAACTATATACAAACAGATGCCATGAAAACTCTCGACATATAAGGAATATATATATATATATATAATAAAAAAGTATACTTTTTTTCTGATTTGAATTCTGTTTTCTTATGGTGAGAGAAGAGCTACAAAACAAACATAGTAGCACACACTCTAATAAACACTCTAATAAACACACACTCTAATAGACACACAAATGCCATTGATAACAACAACATAACAGAGAAATGCCAATCCTTAAGAGCTACCAGACTGGAGGAAACATCATTTTCATAAACGGGTCAATCACAGACTTCAACAGTGACTGAATGTTCAAATTAAGAGCAGCCAAATTCACAGACTGTCTTTATTATCTATCCATGCTTCCTTTAAAATTCAAATAAATAATGGGATTCTTATTGTCTGACATAATAAGGAGTAAGATCACAAAGGTCTTTTCAAATTCACTAACACATACAGTATGATACATAAGTTTATAAATCAGATGATGCTGCCCAGGATATAAACATTTAAAATATATAAAGGTAAAAACCTATTTAAACAAAAACATTGAATTGCCCTGAAATTAGTTTTTATAACTAAAAAAGAAAAAAATTAAATATGTTTTTGAATGCTTTCTATTTTGAATAGATTATCATCCCTACCCTCACTAAATCCTCTGTTTACACATCAGATCAGATATTCAGTAAACACCAAACACAGATTTAACTTTGAACCACAGGCAAATCAATATTTAATGCAACCCCGTAATGGCATTAATTGAATCTTATTTTCTTTGGGTCTTTTATTTTATGATCTGTGGAGCATTACCACTGTCTGAGCATTACTCGGCTTTTTTTTTTTTTTTTTAACCTCAGTCGGCATGCAGAGTGTTTGCAAGCAAGCTGGTGTTGATTGTAGATAAGCTACACGTACCTGACTTCAGTTTACAGAACAATAGGCCTATATACTTTTAGGATTTTGATTCAAACCATTTTGGTGGTTTTAAAATGTGTCCCCACCCTCCTAGGAACCACCATAGACTGGGAACCACCGATTAGGCAATGTGTGTGGGCGTGTTTGAAATCCGTGTAAACAGTCTATGGTAAACAGTCGCGTTGCCTTGCAACCAGAATTAGCCTACTCTTTGCAACCAGAATGACTCTTTTAAGGGTGTGTCAGTCACATGAGTCATGGGACCCAGTGCTAACATGTTTCCCCCCTCTTCTGAGTGATTTGTCTGGACTTAAAATACAAAAATACCTACCTTAGATCTTCAGTACAACTATAATCAATATATCAATACAGTTACAATTATTAATACAACTAGTATGCACATATTTATAATACTCGATATAATACATGAACACTCTAAAAGGACACTTTTTATTTTATTTTTTAAGAGAAGCTTGTCTGTCATGTGACCATATTCACAGCAGCGCCATCTTTTCCTTTATTTATGAAAAAAAAATGAAAGCAAGGCTGTGTGAGGGATAGACGTAACGTTACATAGACGTAACGTACAACTTCAGTGAGTTGTAGCCTACTGGTGTTGTGTTTTTGTGTGTGTGTGTGTGTGTGTGTGTGTGTTTGTGGTTTTGTTTTGCTTGTTTTGTTGGCGCATCACAGCATAAATTCAGTATACAAAAAAACAGACAAGCCTGTTGGCTGTTTAAAATTATAAGTGACATCGTAGCTTACAGCTTCTTACAGCAGATGCCACTGAAAACACGGTAAACACGGAAAGCCACACTTTATGTGGCGCAGCTCAGTTTAGTGGTCTAGTTACAGTTTAGCATGATGATCACTAGATGTCAGCAGTATTCCACACTTCATGAGTTCTTTCATCAACTCGCTCTTCCTCTTCTCTCATAGCCTTCTTTTTATTTCTGTCTTGTAGAAAAGTAACTCAAAAATTCTTTTTTTCCCCTCCACATATAAGATAAAAAATGTGTGTAGTATTAAATTTAGACCGTAGTTTTGCTGAATGTCTGTGATGGATTATTTTAAAACTGACATGCATAAACACTTTGCGTTCCAACATTTTTATTTTGGAACGGTGACACCAATGATAATATTTGCCATTTATTTTTATTTTATTTTTTACTTTATAAGGCCCCTGGGCAATAGTATAATTTTTGGAGACACACTGTTACGACGTGTAACAGTGTAATTACACATTTTAGTAGATAATACTGAGTAATTCAACTTAAAGGGGTTTATGTTTGTTATTCAGGTATGCCTAATGTTATTTACTAGCTATTATTACAGTAAGTACTTGTAACACCTATATGCACTTATACACGGTCACTAGACCTAGTTTTTCTGTAGAGCTCATGATCTCCCGAGTTAAATCTTCATGGCTATGGCACTATATGGCTCCTATAATGCTCCTTTTGTGTGTGCATATTTGCTTAGGTGTGGTTGTGCATTAAAACACCTGAGGTTATGCTTACCTTACAATCTAGAAAAACCTGCACTGAACAAAAGATAATTAAAAGAGCACAGTTAAAAGCACACACCCTAATTTTTAATAGTCCACAGCCTAAAGGTTTTTCTCAGAGGTTAGAGGTAAACTTCGGTGGAGTTTACATTCACCGACATTCCTTTGCTCTTAGTGTTACCATCTAGGTTATATTCTGCAAAATACAGAAAAAAAACTCTGTGATGTTCAATAATAGAAGATGATAAATATGTTTGGTTATTTAGGGTGTGGCTGTTTATCTGACTGTTTACTTCTTTGGTCTCCAAGAAGTAGACTAGCCTGTATTACGACACTGGATGATGAGTCAGTGTCTTTGTATGCCATGTAGAAAAAGCTTAAGGGAAATACTGAAAAATCATGTTGCTCCACAACAGAGCATAACGATGAGCAGTCATTGTCTAGTATGGTTTTGTGCACCATTGCATGCATTATTGTCTGCAGATGGCTTCATTATTGTTGTTAGCGTTTGTGTGTACTGCGGATTAAGTATTTACGTATAGTCTCCTTTAAAAATTGCCATTTTGCAAAGATCAGGCATTCTTTGATGTCTGAAGACTAGATTTAGAGAGGATAAGTGTGTCACTGTTTACTGCAAATATGAAGCTTCATTTGAAGCTTGTGATTCAAGGCTCCACGAAAATTTAGCCAACAACGTCATAGCTACACAATGAGTCTTTCAGTTTTTTCCTAAATGTTGAAGATGAGATATTATTAAACAGTTAGTTCAGGCTTCGACAGTTTTCTACGTGGAAGGAAGTACAATGGGCAACACCCAGTCGAACGCGAAAGAGTCACTCATGTCCTACTGTGACTCAGATTCCCCATACAGTCTGACTTGGGAAATACCCAAAACAAGTTGTTGTTTTGTTTTACTATGATCAAATTGCATAACCATAGTAAAACAAAGCAGGATGTCATATTTGAATCTAAAAAGTGTAACAGATTACTGTATTATTTTACCGACCTTGAGACTCACCAGACTGGATTGGGTGTGAATCCTTCATTGCACAAGAATGAATCACTTCTCCCGCTGTGTGTGCGTGTGTGTGTTGTGGAGGGTAAAATCTGTGCTTTAAAAGCAGCAGACGATTTACTCCAACAAAACATCTCCATAACTTTTCTGGAACCACAACACTGAGGTAAGTGCAAAAAAATAAGAAGAGAGAAATAGAATAAGAAAGTCCACAAATCAGGAAATATAGAAAAATAGAGCAGAACAGAAGAAGATTTTAGAAACAGACTAGAGGAATTTACAGCAAAAAATGTAATGCATAACTAATGTTTGTAAGTTAAGTCTTCTTAAAAGGGATATATCATTCAAGTTATGTCATTATTTACTCACCATCATGTCACGTACCACGGAAAAGGATATTTTTTAAATGTCAATCATTTTTGTACGTACAAAGTCAATTGGATCCAAAATAAAGCAACATTGGTACTGACAAAAACATACTAAATCTAATTGCAATTTTGCAATTTTGTATTTTAACAGTGCATTGCATTCCTGAGTTACAGACCATAATTTTGTGGATACATCTTGCAGCAAATATAAATGTGTTGTTTGTTTGTTTGTTTTGCATTGGCCATATACCTTCTTTATGGTGACTTTGGGATGATAAATGTGGTTCTGACTGGCACTTCATGAATCTCTTTCTCATAGACATGTCTAAGCTGGAGAAAGTAATCGTGGCCATAGTGGAGGTGTTTGAGGAGTATGCAGGAACAGATGAGAAGAAGTCCCAGCTCAGTAAGGCTGAACTCGTGCAGCTCATTGACGCCCAACTGACCAGTCCTGAATTTAAGGTTAGAACGAGAGAGATGCATGAAGTTTTGAGAAAGATAGTCATTGGTTGGGGAAAGTATACACCTCCAACATGTTGCAACAAATCTATTGCATGATGTTGTGCAATAACTATGCAGTGAAGGCCTATTATGGCAAACTTGCATGAGAAGCGTTTACCCAGAGAAGTCGTGACACGCATGATTGAATCTCAAAAATATTCATGCTCTTCTTTAATGCTCTCAGTCCTTTGCTAACATACTTTTTAGGATCTCATGCACTGCTACCCTTCATTGTTTTTGCAGCTATGAGTGGTATGTAAGTAATAACAGGACTGACATTCCTCCCTCTATGTCTGTCTCAGGATAAAGTGGATCCAGAGAAAATTAAGGAGGTGATGGAAGAACTGGATAAGAACCATGATGGAGAAGTGAACTTCCGTGAATTCAGTCAGTGTATTTCTGGTCTAGCCAGGGCCTACTATAAGAAGAAGCACGGCAAGGAAACGGGCAGAGGAAGGGGCAAAGGGGGTCAGGATAAGTGAACACAAATTTCTCACATGCCCAAAGTAAAAAAAAATTCACCCAAAGTACCTCTTATTGTCCCACACTGTATGTTTTCATGTTGCCAACAATTTGATGTTAGACAGTATAGCACAATAAAAAATGGTTTTATGACAGAATTGTGCAAAATGCTTAGCCTCTCTAACTTGTATTTACTTATAGACATTTAGCAAAAGTGTAATTTGTAGTTCTGTGGATACTAATAAAACCCTCTTGTGTACTCAAATGGACTTCTCACTTTTTTCTCTTCATTTAGTTTTTATGACATATCACATACCAATTATTGCATTTATTATATCATTTCGGCGAATTATTTGTTTTAATCTGCTCAGAAAACTTTAATTAAATCAATGAGTTTATATATTGTTTTTAAATATAATTAAGAACAATATATTTCTATGAATTATCAATAACGTTTGAAATGAACTAATTTCAACTCATCATAAATATGTTTGAATGCATGTAAAAAAATGCTATAGAAGTGCAACCAATTTGACTTTTTACTCTTTTACTCTATGGCAGTTGACCTACTTGCTCCATGCAAACATGCATGCAAATCTGTTCTAATAAGAGAATCGCTTTGGAACATTCTTTGGCACAAATGTTTCAGTCACACCTTTTTTACAAATGCTGTCATCCTCTGTGAATGTGCAGTAACCTTAAAACAATCTCACAAAACGTTTTAGGTAAAGTAGGTATACCCTATGAAACAGTCATTTAAAAGTCTGAAAGAGTCAATTCAATTGACATGAAATATATTATGCTATATATTAATCAAATTTAAAAAAAACACAATTAACCTTCCCTACCTTTCCCTATCGTGTATGTATTTCATAAAAGCCTAGATCAAACAGAGGTGTGCTGACAGTTTGCAGGCAGTTTTGTTTGAAGTGTTTCATTGACTTATTCAAATCGACGTTCCTGCAGCAATGCAAAGGCAAATAACCCACCCATTTTGATTATAGGCAATCCAGCTTAGCTGATTGTCAGGCGATTGGTCGGTTAGGTTACGTCACATTTACAGACCCAAGATGAAATTTAGGACTGTAATAAAAAAAAAAGTCTACATTCAAATTTCCAATATTACAGTCAAAGAGATCAAGATAATATTGTTACAGCTTTAGAAGTGTATTTCAGGAGCACGTCTGAACCTGTTTCAGTCAACTTATTATTTGCTCACATTTGTGTATGCGAACAGGCCATACCAAAATATTACAACATGTACCTGCAAAGTGTAACCTTCACAAACCAGACTTGGAAGGGTTCACTCAGAACAATACACAAGGCAGAGTTTAAATGCAGTAAACGTAAATTTTATTCTTCAAAACATAATGGGGGAGAGGAAATAAAACTATAACTCAGGTTTTCTTTTTTCTTCTGGGGCTCCTTGTGGTATCACATTTATAACTAAAGGGAGGCAGAAGAGATGTTGCATTAGCATTAGCAAGGGTTAACAGCATTAGCAGGGGCTTTTGCCCCTGTGGCGAAACACAAAGCTTCCGCGCCAGAGACCTGTGTTCGATCCTGGCTCTTGCAGCGGATAAAAATTTTATGCAGCTCTCCTCACTGAGATCGACAGAGATTGTGGCCAGCTTTCTTTCGTATGATCCAGAATATGTTCTTCAAAGAACAAAGCCCAAATCTGGCCCAGCTGCCCACCGTATGCCTTTCCTCCGATCTCTCTGTTACCCAACACATTCTCATCCCAATTCGTCATATAACTGACGTTTTGGGACGTCTTTTGACCATTCGTCAATATACGAC